>PISW01003443.1:0-62285 GCA_004023785.1 Mungos mungo | reverse complement strand
ATACCATATGTTTGCATTCATAGGTCTAACAGGACAGGCCTGGCAGGGGACCATGGGGAGAGGAAGGGGGAAAGAGAGCGGGGATGAGTGAGGGACACGGATCAAGGGAGACTACTGAATACTGGAGACGAACCATGGACTGAGGGGGGCGGGGGAGGGGGGGAGGGGGTGATGGTCAAGGTGGGGGGCACTTGTGGGGAGAAGCACGCGGTGTTATATGGAAACTAATTTGACAATAAACTATTATAAAAAAAAGAAATATCAAAAAAAAATAAAAGTCTGGAGATTCACCGTCTGAGAAAAAAAAAAAGATGCTCTCTTCATCATTATCTTTCAACTATTTGATTTTGATTTGCTTTGGTATGGTTTTCTTTTTTTTTTCCAATGTTATTGACACATAAAATTGTAAGATATTTAAAGTGCCCAAGGTGATGACTTGATCTACGCACACATTGTTAAAGGGTTCTCTCCATGTAGTTGTCACATCCAACACCTTACATATGTATCTTTTTTTCCCAATGAAAACATTTAGTGTCTACTCTCTTAGCAAATTTCAATTATACAACAGTGTCATCAACTATAGTCACTTTTGATATGCTTTTCCTTATATATGTGATGCTTGAGCTTCTTTGAACTTCTTGAAATTACTTATGTCATCAAATTTGGAAATATTTCTTTCATCAAATCTTTTTTCTACCTCCCTCTCTTGTTAGAACTTTAATATAGATATGTGAGAACTCTTACTATTGTCTCACAGATCCCTCAGACTTTGTTAATTATTTTTCAGCCTTACTTCTCTGTGTTTCAGTTTAAAGAGTTTTTATTGCCCTGTCTTCAGATTCATTGGTCCTTTCTTTTTCATCTCTAGCTCCTAATTTATCCAGTGCATTTTTAATTTCAGATGTTGCACATTTCAGCTCGAGAATTTCCATTTGTTCTTGTATTAACCTCCTTGGGCTGCCAAAGCAAATATCAGAGACTGGATGGCTTAAAAAACACAAATTTATGTGTCACATTTCTGGAGGCTGGAAATCCAATATCAAAGTGTTCGTAGGTTTGTCTTTCCCAAGACCTCAGTCCTTGGCTTACAGGTGGCTGCCTCCTCACTGTGTCCTCATATGGCTTTTTCTCTTGTGCATGCACATCTCTGGTGTCTCTCTCTTTTTTTTTTTTTTATAAGGACACTAGCCTTATTGGATTAGGCCACTACCCTTATGACCTCATATAACCTTAATTACCTCTTAGAAGTCCCCATTCCCAAATATAGTCAATTAGGGGGAAAGGTTTTAACATATGAATTTGGAGGGATACAATTTAGTCCATCACCACATAATGGGATATTATTCAGCAATAAAAAGGAATGAAGTAGATATATGCTATAATATGGATGAACCTTGGGAACATTATGCTAAGGTAAAAGAATAAGTCACAAAAGACTATATTGTATGATTCCACTTATATGAAATGTCTAGAATAAACAAATCTACAGAGACAAAATGTAGATAAATGGTTGCTAGTGCTGGGGCGTGGGTGGGGGAATTAGGAGGAATGGGGAGAGACGGATGATGAGTACAGGGTTTCTTTTTGAGGTGATGTAAATGTTCAAAATTGTGGTGATGGTTGCATAATTCTGTGAATATGCTAAAAACTCTTGAATTGCACATTCAAAATGGGTCAATTGTATGATATATGAACTATAGCTCAATAAAGCTATTAAAATATATACCGTATGATTCCACTTACAAAAAGGTCAAAAACAAGCAAAACTTAATGTATAGTGAGACATGGTAATCATCTTTTGGGAAGAGAGGGAGAGCAATCTTTGGGAGGGGCCGTAAGGCCTGGTCCTATGCTGGCATCTTGGTAATATTTTATTTCTTGATTTGTGTTAAAGTTACATGAGAGTGTTCACTTTGTAATAAATCATTGAAAGGAAAAACACCCTTTCATCTCTGTACTCAATACTCTGACACCAAATGTGTGGGATTTTCCACACCAAGCAGTTTTCCAGTCCTTGGCAGATACTGGCTAGGTGTCCTACAATTTAATATAATTCCAAAACTAACTCCCCAGACTTAGCACAGACCCCACAAGTTAAGTGTTTAGTCCCACAAGACCATCCCCACTTCAGAAGCCAGTCAAAAGTCGCACATTGTCACATGTACTTCTGACTTATGATAAATCAGGGGTTTCCGATTATCACCTCCTCAAATTTGGTAATTTGTTAGAATGACTCACAGAACCCAAGGGAAACAGTTTACTCATTATCACTGATTAATTACAAAAGATATATTAAAGAATATAAATGAAGAGCCAGATGAGAGATACCTAAGGTGAGATCCAGAAGGACCCTGAACCTGGGAGTTTCTGTCTCTGTGGAGTCATATGGCTGTGTTCTTGCTCACCAACCCAGAAGCTCTCCAAACGCTTTCAGTTAGCATTTTGATGGAGGTTTCACTATACTAGTCATGATTGGTTAAATTGTTGGTTATTAGTGATTAACTTAAACCCCAGGGTGCCTGGGTGGCTCAGTCAATTAAGCCTCTGACTCTTGATTTTGTCTCAGGTCATGATCTCATGGTTTGTGAGTTTGAGCCCCACATTGGGCTTTGCTCTGACAGTGCAGAGCCTGCTTGGGATTCTCTCTCTCCCTCTCTCTCTCTGACCTGCCCCCCCCCAACCCCTCTGCTCACTTTCTCTCTCAAAAAATAAATAAACTAAAAAAAAAAATTAAACTCCAGCCCTCTTCCCTCTCCAGAGGTTGAGGGGTGGGGCTGAAAATTCCAACTCTCCAATCACGTGGCCAGTTCACTCACAACCAGCCCTCATCCTTAGGGGCTTTCTAAAAATTGCCTTATTACCATAAACTCAGGTATGGTTGAAAGGGTCTTGTTATAAACAACAAAAGTCACTCCTTCACTTTTCTCCCTCTACAGCTATTTCAGTAACCAGGGGTAAAAACCAAATATTATAATGAAAGACATTCCTTTTACCTGTTTTAGGATCTGGGGACAAAATATATATTTAATAGATGTTCCTATGGTTCTTATCATTTAGGAAGTTACAAGAGTTTGATTCTCTCTGTGCCCAGAACTGGGACAAAAGCCAAATATAAATTTCTTATTATATCACATCATAGTCATCAAGCTTATGACATGACAGTTTTCTGTGTATATGTTATACTTCAATTTTTAAAATGTCACATTAGGGTGCCTGAGTGGCTCAGATGGTTGAGTGTCAGACTCTTGATTTCATTTCAGGTCATGATAACAGAGTTGTGGGATCAAGCCCCTGCTTAAGATTCTCTCTCTTCTCTCTCCCTTTGTCCTTTTCATGTGCACACTCTTCTCTCTCAAAAATAAAATAAAATGTGTTATTAAATTTCAAATATTTAGTAGATTTCAAGTATTAGTTTTTTTTTTATCAATTCCTTAATGGAAGCTTCCGTAAGAACCCCTCTATCTACAAATCTGCTTACATCTGTAAAATAAAATTGAAACTAGCACATTTTGAAGTTAATAGTTGATCTAATTAATAAGATCTGCCAAGGTTCTTTGAGATTAATGCTTGAACAAAAAATGTCACCCAGACAGTAGGGGTGTAGCCTTAATGTGGTTTACCCTAGAGCAAGACCTAAGATGAGAACCGTACAAATTCACCTTCATAAGAATTGAGGCAATTCTAGGAAGCACTTCATACAGAAGAAGAGTGACACAGAGAAGGGAGGGAACTCGACACAGATCAGTACATGAACCATAAGTTCCCTCTGTGAGTAACTGAGGCTCTACCCTCCAAGGGTTTTTTTGCTACTCCTGTGATCCCTATTTTATAAATCTAGAAATATGGACTGAGATATTTAGTCCTCTGCAGAAGTCCACAGAGCTAAGAAGTGGTAGAACAAGAATTTGTGCCAATCTGATCAGAGATCAGAGCCAAAGATAGTTTAGTCTGCAGGAGACTAAACCAGGTTTTAGAAACTGGAATCTAGAAACGAGGGAGAAGGAAGCGAACACAAGCAGGCTACAAGCAAATGGAGCGATTGCTAGAATCAGCCCTGGATCTTGTTTCTATATGGTGACTGGGTAGGATACAGGTGATGGAACTGATAAAATGTACGGAATTCTCTTTCTGGGATACAAGCTCAGACATTGTAGATGAATCCTTCTTTGGTCTGTGTGAGTTCACAAAATGAGGGACTCTTTTCTTTGATGTATTGGTGTAGGTGAGTATCTGGGATGAATACATCTTTCTGTGGATTGCACTGTGAGCAAAGTGCAAAGTGGACAAAACCAGGTTGGCAGCCCTGCTGACAAAGTATCGTTTTAACAAATCCTCTTTCCATCCACATGTGCTACTGTTACAAGAATTCTTGGGGCAAGGTGACCATTAGTAAGTTTACTAATGGTAACAATCTCTGGCAAAAACTCCTAGATCTTTTCCCCTGAGTCAGAAGCCTTTGAAAATAACATTACTTTATTAGTATCTATACTTCAAGTTCAGCACTTTGAGTTAGCACTCAAAGCATAGTACTCAAAGTATTCAATTGTTAGTACTTGATTCAACTGTACTACAAACAGCGAAAACCGGCTGCTGCTTTAGATGCATGTTTTCAGATATTTGTTATAGCAAAGCAAAGTACTGTTTATTTCTCGGCACTGCTATTTAGCTTTTGAACACAGCATTCTTTCAAAAATCAATATCCGGAACAGAAAGCAGGCAGGAATCCAGGCTGCAGCTTTGTTATAAAAAAGTTTGTGAGAGAAAATATTTGATAAAGACATAACTGATAAAAATGCAAAGAACCCTTAGAACTCAACAATAAGAAACAAGCTGATTTTAAAAAGGGCAAAGCACCTGGACAGCCACTTCACGAAACAAGATATACTGATGGCAAGCGAGCCATGATGTTCAACATCACTTGTCATCAAGGAAATGCAAATTAAAATTATAAGACACAACTACACATCCATTCAATTGGCCAAAATCCAAATGGCCTATTCAAATGGCCAAAACAGTGACGACACTAAATGCTGGCAAGGATGTGGAGCAACAAAAACTATCATTCACTGCTGGTAGAAATGAAAAATGGTAACGCCATCTTGGAAGACAGTTTGGCAATTTCTTTTTTTTTTTTTTAATGTTTGTTTGTTTGTTTGTTTATAGAGTGATAGAGCGCGAGTCAGGGAGGGACAGAGAGAGAACGAGAGAAAATCCCAAGCAGGTTCTGCACTGTCAGCACAGAGCCTCGAACCCACGATCTGTGAGAGATCATGACCTGAGCCAAAATCAAGAGTCAGATGCTTAACCAACTGAGCCAGCCAGGTGCCCCCA
The DNA here is from genome assembly GCA_004023785.1 of Mungos mungo. NCBI lineage: Eukaryota > Metazoa > Chordata > Mammalia > Carnivora > Herpestidae > Mungos > Mungos mungo. Next base: position 56,954 of record PISW01003443.1, on the reverse strand, counting down.
GTTTGGCAGTTTCTTTTTTTTTTTTTTTTTAATTTTTAAAAGTTTGTTTATTTTGAAAGAGAGACCAAATGGGGGAGGGACAGAGAGAAGATGACAGAGAATCCCAAGCAGGCTCCGCACAGTCAGTGCAGTGCTTGACACAGAGCTTGAACCCACCAACAGTGAGATCATGCCCTGAGCCAAAATCAAGAGTCAGACACTTAACTGACTGAGCCACCCAGGCACCCCCAGTTTGGCAATTTCTTACAAAACTAAACATACTCTTAACTGTGCAACCCAGCAATCATGCTCCTTGGAATTTATTCAAATAAACTGAAAACTTATGCCCACACAAAAACCTGCACACGGATATTTATAGCAGTTTCATTAATAATGGCCACAACTTGAAAATACTCATTTGCCAGTAGGTGAGTGAATAAAACAATTTTGGCACATCCAGACATGAAATGAGTACTGCAGTACCAGACATTACAGGAAGATTCGATAATATGAGAGATGAAGACAGACTATTTCTACTGCGTGTGTTTTTTTATCATTAGAAAAACTTTCCTCCCAGTCACAAAAGGACAAATATTGTACAATTCCACTTACAGGAAGTAAGGACCTAGAGGAGTTAAATTCATAGAGTCAAAAAGCAGGATATGGTTTCAGGAGTGGAGGCGAGGGGAGAATGCAGAGTGCAGGGTTTCAGCGAGCGCAGGGTTTCATTTGGGAAAGACGAAAGTGTTCTGGAGACGGATGGTGGTGATGACTGGGCGACAGTGTAAATGTGCTTATGCCACAGAAACATACACTTAAAAAAGGTAAAAAAAAAAAAGTTAAATTTTAAAAATTAAGATGTGATTGACATATAACATTAGTTTCAAGTGTACAGCCTGATAATTCAATATAACTACATATTGTGAAATAATCACCACAATAAGTCTAGTTAACATCCATCACCACACATAGTTACAAACTTTTTTCTTTCTTTCGTTTGTTCTTTCTTTCTTTCTGTTTTTAGCAAGTTTTATTTATTTAAATAATTCTACACCTAACTCACTCAAACCCATGACCCCAAGATCGAGTCACATGCTCTTCCCACTGAACCAACCAGCACCCCCAAACTTTTTCTTGATATGAGAAAATTTTAAGATCTACTTCCTTCGCAACATTCACATATGCAATACAATATTGTTAACTATAGTCTCTATGCTGTTGATTATATCCCCAGGACTTATTTATTTTATAGATGGAAGTTTGTACTTTGTAAAAGTGGGTGTATACCACCTTCACCCATTTTGTCCATCCCCACCCAAAATAGTGAATTTTGTTATATGTTTTATCACGAGTAAAAATAAGCTTTTCTCAAAAGTCACACAGCAGACTTCCTCTCACATTTCATAGGCCAGAATTCTACCACCTGCCAATTCCTAAACTACAGATAATGGCAACAATAGTGAAATTACTATGATTGGCTTAATCTAATCAATGTTCGCCCCCTTGTGACTTGGGAGGGGTACAGCCTCCCCAGAAGCACATGGCTGCCCAATACTTGAACAATATTTGAATTCTGTTGAAACGTGGATGGGGTGGGGTGGGGGGTGGGGTGGCAGAGAGGATACAGGACACAAAAATAGGAGCAAGGTTTTTCACACTGTGGTAAAGAAGGACTCCCTCAGGACACCCAAACTTTTCTGAAGGTTCATGTGAGATTTACTGACTCCAGGCCCCAGGAGTCCTTCGGGGAGTTACAAGGTCTCTCGGATCTGTCCCTTTGCCTTTTCACTCCTAGGACCGACACTGTAATCTAGGCCCTCTTCACCTCACATCTGACCGTGACTCCTGAGGGACTTCTCTGCCTCTGGTTTTCTTCACACCTGGATTCGCCTTTAACACCACTGCTAGATTAACTTCACAGAATGAACAGCTCACGTATGTCCAAACTCCTTCCCATTCCACTCTTTTGTTATCCTTATTTTCTGTCTCCCTACTACTACACTCCTTAGGGCAAGAAACTTGCCTTACTCATTATTGTATTCTCAACATCTGGAATAGTGATCATTCATTCATAGGTTTTATCCATTCAATTGATATTTATAGTATTAACTAAGTATTGAATAAGTGAATAAATTATTCAATAAATCCATGACCTGGATCTTATTAGTTTAAATGTTATGGGTGTTTTTTTTTTAATTGTTGTTTTTAACTTTTCCTCACATGACTTTTTTGCTTAAGGCATATCTACTCATTGTTTCCTGACCACATCATGTTCTTTGCCTCTCTGATTTTGCTCACATAATTTCTCCAGTTTTACAATACCCTTTCTCTCTTCTCTGATCATCAGATACCTACATTTCATTTAAGGCTAAGCCCAAATCCTATGTTCAATGTGAACATTTCTCAATTATTCAAGGCTACAGTGACTTACTCTTACATATGATTTTTATGGTCTATACCTATTGGTGCACAACATTTTATATACATTTTCTTTTTAAGTATGTCCTGTCTTCCCAATTAGAATTTAAATATGTTGAATTCAGGAATCCTGTTTGATGTCTGTTTCCATTTTTCATTACTTAATCTAATACTAGAGCTCTCAATAAATAGTTTCTAAGGATGATTAGATTTTTAGCATTGATATATTATAAAAGGTCTGGGGCTCTCTTTAAACCTCATTTAGATTATAACTGAATAAGCTGTTAAAATTTGAGAGTAATACTTCCATCAAATTTAATCCTAGAATATTATGTATTTGTATACCCATATATATACTTATCAGAATATACATACAGCCAGAAAGTATCTGGTGGTTGTGCTATGTTGCTGTACCACAGCTCACTTTACAAACGCAAACATTATAGTGGATTCTGGGACACCTGTGTTCAGAAGATCAGTTCTCTGAAACTAAATTTGGATGTACAAGCTATTAAAAGCTTCTTGTACTGAGTGACCTTTGAGGCAGAATTCAGATCAAATATACAAGTCACTGCTTGTTGCTGAGTGGAAGACAGCAGAAAACCCTGGATTCAAACCTTCATTAGGTTTTTATTTTCTTTGTTTTGATTCCTTTCATTTTGCCTTAAGAAGATGAACAATGAAACTACAACCCTGATATCCTTGAAGGAGGCAATGAAAAGGTTGCTAAGGGCTACAGGGCGGGAACAAGCATAGTTCTGCTTTTCTGGGAAGATGGGTAAGAGAAGAATAAAGAATAAAAATAGGCAAATTAGAATTCTGCCTCTGCTTAAAGTGGTTTAAGTCTTCCAGGTTAAAATATATATAAATAAAAAATATATATGTAACATACATATTTAACTATATATAAAAAACACATATTTAATTACATATGTATTTAAACATATATTTAAATATATATTTAACTTCCATATATATGCATAAATAAATATTAAATAAAAATCTACTCCCAGGTATATTCCATTCAATTAATGTATATACTATATTCTAGGTATACAAAATAAGTAAAATGTGATTTCTGTCCTCAAGGAGCTCAAAGCCTATAGGGAGAAGAGAATCATTCAAAACTACTTAGAATGTAATGTGATTGACCTTGTAACAGTGTTGTTCATAAAGGGCTATGATGACACAAAAAGGATCAATTAGTTTTGCCTTGGACAGCAGGAAAAGGAACCCTTCATAGAGGGACATTTAAACTGGATCTCAAAGTGTGAGTAAAAGGCTATGAGAAAGAAAAATAAGGGAAGGAGGTCTAGGCTGAGGAGATAGTACACGGTACACGTACATGGAACACGGAGGCTACAGAAGCCTGGAATCACCTACTGTGTTCTGTCAGCATCTGGACGTCTCACGTGATTAGTGACCACAGTGAGAGGACTGGCAGGAGATGGGAGTGAAGGGTTAAGGGCTTTATGTTTCCTTCTGAGGACAGCCAGTTTAGCTCTAACTGTATCTTTGGGCACGTCAGGGCATCATAGAGCATACATAATCAGTTGGGTCACATGATCAGAATTGTGTTTTAGAACACATTTCTGGAAGGCTGGATTAGAGGTGGCAGATATCAAAAGGAGGGATCCAGTTAGGCTACTGTAATCCTAAATCAAAGTGAAAGTGAAAGACAGTTATTAACTGGCTTAGTGGTGATGGAGAGGAGGGGTTAGTTTAGAGGCTTAGCGGAGAGGAAGGAAAAAAAGGTAAGAATTATTCTGAAATTTTTAGTTCAAGTACTTGAATAGATGGTGATGTCACTAACTGAGCTGGGGAATTATAGTAGAACACAGACCTGGATTTGTAGGCATGTCATTCAGGATTTATTTGGAATGGTGTGGGAATGCCTTTTTGTGAGAGGCTTCCGAAAAACTATTAACTGTGAACCTTTACACCTACTGACAAGCTAGCGTTCCTCTCTAGAGTTCAAGGTAAAGAGGACCTGTATGCAAATGGTTTTAAAGGTGTCTAGGTTAATACAGACAATATGCCAGTTGACATTGTTTTCATATGTAGACAGAAATTGCTGGCATATTAGGTCACGCAGGCTTACATTCCTATGAAATACATTTCATAGTGGGCTTGATCTATTTGTAAGTAAAATACCTAAAGCAGCAAGAAAAATCCAACCATAATAATTTCTGAAGACGAGGGAGAGGAATAATGAGTAGGTTCAATCTAGGACGGTTGGGTTTGGAGATGCACGAAACATAAAGATACAGCTCTAGAGTTTAGGAGTGGTACCTAAAGCTGAATTAGCCTGGAGATAAACTGAGGACCTAGAAGAGAAGATGGTCAAGGATGGAGCTTGGGCAGCCACAAAGTATTCAGGTCACTGAGGACATAGAAGCTCAGCGAAGTGGTACCTGTATTTGTGTATCACTTCTGTCATGAAAATGTGGGCGCCTTCAGATGAGTGAGTTGTGTTGTTCCAGTGCTTTGTGATTCAGTTTGACCTAATTCTGGTGCCACAGTGCTCTCATCGATTAAAGCTGTTCAGAGCTACCCAAATACCCTTGTTGGATTACACAGTTCAGCAGTTCATTCACATTATGGATGTTGATCATATGAGACATATTTTCTTACTTCTGTATAAGGCCTTTTCTAGGTATTGGGGGACAGGCATAAAGATGTCCAAGAAATTGTCTCTGATCCCCTCTCTCCAACAGTTTACAATGTGGTTCATGAAATCCTAACTCTAAAAATAAAGGAAGAAGTGAGCAGTGACAGGTAATAGAGGCAGTCCCTGTGAAAATGAAGTAGGCAGAGTGATCTCGGGGCAGAAAGGCCAGGGAATTCAAGCAGTGTGGAGAGTGAGCTTATCCTTTTTATTTGTTTATTTATTTTTGAGAGAGAGACACACACAGATCATGAGTAGTGGAGGGGCAGAGAGAGAGGGAGACACAGAATCCGAAGCAGGCTACAGACTCTGAACTGTCAGCACAGAGCCTGACACGGGGCTCAAATTCACGAACTGTGAAGTCATGACCTGAGCTGATGTCAGCCGCTTAGCCGACTGAGCCACCCAGGCACCCCCAGCTTATCCTTGAAGGTAGGATACAATTTGGGTAGTCAGAATAGAGAAAGGCATCTTTTTAAATAGTGGTCCCAGCATTAACTAGCTATGACATTAGGTCTCAATCTTCTTGAGACTCGATTTATCTGTAAAATAATAAAAATAACTGCTTCACTTCTTATGGTTGTTGTGAGGATCAAAGTAATGCTTGTATTTAAAATACTTTTGGGGGTGGGGCACCTAGTGGCTCAGTTGGTTAAGTCTGACTCTTGATTTTGGCTCAGGTCATGATCTCATGGTTTGGAGTTCAAGCCCTGTGTCAGGCTCTCCACTGGCAACGTGGAACCTGCATGGGATTCTCTCCCTCTCCTCTCTCTCTGCCCCACCTCCTCTCTCGCAATCACATACTCTCTCAAAATAAAGAAACTTAAGACATTTAAAAAAATTAAAAATAAAATATTCTTTTTTTTTTTTTTAAAGTAGGCTCCATACCCAATGTGCAGCTTGAACTCACAACCCTGAGATTGCGAGTTGCATGCTACACTGACATGCAGCCAGAAACTCCTGAAAAACTTTTTAAAGTATAAAGTTCAATACAAAAACAAGATAATTCGAGTAATTAGATAATTCAGAAGGTTGGCAATATAAGGAATATAAGAACTGGGATGATGGCTAGAGAGAACAGCAAATGGAAACATCTGTTCATAATCTTAAATACAGATAGCTACCCAAATTAATAGTGGTTATAAACAATGTAGTAGAGTCTTAAGGCAAAACCTTAGTACCATCCCTCAACCTAAAGTACCCCTTGATTCTTTTATCCTATAGAGTAGACCACAAACTCCAAGCTTTAGAAGCACAGTTTAAAGAACTGGACTTCACCAAGGATAGCCTGACACAGAAATTTGAACATCATAGCAAGGCTTTGGCAAGCCAGGCAGCCCACGATGAGCTGTGGACAGCAGTTCTGGCACTCAAGTGAGTATCCAATGAGAAATCAGTGGAATCTCTTGGCTTTGTGAGAGCTTGCAGTGGACATCTTAAACTTGAACTTCTTAATATGATTCTAACAATGGATTGTGAAAAAATCATATTTTCTTAGGTTAATTCATTCAAAAAAGATTAATTTGAGCACCTGTTGATACGCCAGCACTGCTGTATACATCCCATCACAGACTCTCTTGCTTGCCAATGTCTTACTAATACAGAGATGGATGGCATAATTCCCTGCCATTGAGAAATATGTAGTATGAGTGGCCTGAGAACTAAGCTATCCAGTGTAGTTCAGTGTAGTATTTTCCAAAATACAACAGCTTTTAGTGGTTTGTATCCTAAAAGAATTCATCAGATGTTTGTACATGGAGTTCCACTGCTCAGGAAGCTCTCCACATGTTTTGTAGATTCACTTCAATGGAACTGAATATTTTATACAGCTACGTCATGGATGTACTCATCTGCTTGCACACTCGTGTGCTTGAGAAGCTGCCAGACCTGGTAAGAGGTCTTCCCACCTTAGCCTCTGTCCTAAGACGCAAAGTCAAGAACCAGCGCATTAGAGGCGTGTGGGAGTCTGTCCTGGAGGAATGTGGGCTGGAAGAAGGAGATGTCACCGCACTCTGTACCTTCTTTATTGCATATGGTAACAAGGCAGAGTACTATGTTGCTCAGGTGAGGCAGATGTGTATCAGAGACGTCACTTTCCTGATCACTAACATGGTGAGGAACCAGGCTTTGCAGGACGGTTTGCTCAGGGCTGTGCAGGTCATTGAGAAGGGGAAAGCCGTGAGGGCCCCTGAGAAGCAAACGTCCCCCTTAAAAGAGCTAATCCCAATAGTCAAAAACTAACTTTACCCCATGACCAAGGGATTCTACTTCTAGTAGTTTATCTTGCAAATGGGGGGGGGGTGGGAAATGTAGGTACAATTTACTAGACACCTAGTTTTATAGCAAGAGTGAGTGGGGCCTTAAACAAAATATCATGAATTGATACAATGAATACTTTCCATGCAGCAATATAAGAGAATAAAGAAGCTCTTTGTGTAACTGCACAAAGATATGGAGCTATCACCAAGATGTGTTGTTTTAAAATATTTCCTATATATTGTTAATATTGTTAAGTGGGGGAGACAAGGGCAAAAATGAATATTTACACGCACGCACGCACACACTAGCTAATATACCCATACACTTCATAAGCTTCTTCTGGTGAAATACATTAGAAAATGGTAACTTTGGCTGTCTCAGGGGGAAAGAAATGAGGCTAGGGGTCAAAGGTAGGAGGAATTCTTTTCACTGTTAAAGAACGTACTGTTTTGCACATTTTGAATTTTGAGCCATGTGAATGCACTGTATATTAAAAGATAAAAAAATACAAACACCTAATATATATTGTATGTTGTACATTTTCTCTTTGGTACAGTACTATGGTGATTTTATGCTGGAAAGGGAACTCTAATACATTGATTATATATTAAAATATTTATTGAACATCAAATGCCATATGCTAGGTGCTGTGAATTAACAACATTTAAAAATGTGAAGCCTGGGGCGCCTGGGTGGCTCAGTTGGTTAAGCGTCCGGCTTTGGCTCAGGTCATGATCTCACGTTCGTGGGTTTGAGTCCTGCGTCAGGCTCTGTGCTGACAGCTAGCTCAGAGCATGGAGGCTGCCTCAGCTTCTGTGTCTCCCTCTCTCTCTGACCCTCCCCTGCTCGTGCTATCTCTATCTCTCAAAAATAAAAAAACAGAAAAAAAATAAATTAATTAAAATGTGAAGCCTGTCGTTCAGGTAAATGTCAAGTGCTTATGCTTTGAGAGGTACAATTTCAAACTTTCTTTTCCTAATGTTTATTTTATTTTTGAGAGAGAGAGAGAGAGAGAGACAACAGTGCAAGCAGAAGAGGGGCAAAGAGAGAAGGAGACACAGAATATGAAGCAGGCTCCAAGCTTTGAGCTGTCAGCACAGAACCTGACATGGGGCTTGGACCCCTCATCTGCAAGATCATGACCTGAACAAAAGTTGGACATGTAACTGACTGAGCCACCCAGGCACCCTGGGAGATACAAATTCAGATCAACCAGAATGAGGTACCACTCTGGAAAGATGTTAGGCAGAGGATTCGAAGTAATACAAAATGATATTACCTTGCTGTCTCCCTCTTGAAAATAAGCCATGAGACACAGCAGCTTACTGGGTAGATAAATGCACTCAATGTTGAGGTACCTAGTTGGCTCAGTTGGTAGAGCATGTGACTCCTGATCTCAAGGTTGTAAGTTTGAGCCCAACATAGGCTGTGGAGATTACTTAAAAATAAAATCTTAAAAACCATGCCTTGTAAGGAAGATGAAAAGGGAATTTCTCTGTCAGGCTCATTTAGTCTACTGTTTTCAGTTGGTCAAAGTTTGTTCCGTGGGGAGTGACCCACCCCCCCATATTTCCAGGATGCACCTTCTAAGCCCTCCCAGCAGTCAGATGGAGGCCATTGCCTGCACTGTTTAGAGCAGTGTTTTACTGGAATCCAGAAGTGATAGGATAAGCCAGAGAGTCTAGAAATGAAACTGGTCAGCTCTAGACAGAGCTAGGGACTGTGACTGTGGATCCAGAAAGTAAACAAGGCCAAGGAAATCTGAAGAAGTACATTAAAATGTACCCATTATACCTGACATAAGTACCTGAACATAGAAATCAAAATGCAGGGGTGCTTAAATGGCTCAGTTGGTCGGGCATCCGACTTCTTCTTTTTTTTTTTAACATTTATTTATTTTTGAGAGACAGATTATGAACAGGGGAGGGGCAGAGGGAGAGGGACACACAGTATTAGAAGCAGGCTCCAGGCTGTCAGCACAGAGCCCGACACGGGGCTCAAACCCACAAACTGTGAGATCATGACCTGAGCCAAAGTCAGACGCTTAACTGACTGAGCCACTCAGGTGCCCCTGGGCATCCGACTTTGAATTTTGGCTCAGGTCATGATCCTGGAGTCATGGGATCCAGCCCCATGTGGGGCTCCTCACCTAGCAGGGAGCATTTTCTGTCTCTCTCCCTCTGCCCCCTCCCCTGCTCGCTCGCTCTCTAAAAATAACACAAAACATCAAAATGCAAGAGTTAAATAGTAAGAATAAAAACCAGTATCACTAGGCAATATATGATTGAGTGAGTTTAGGAGGGTTATCACTATGTGATTGAGAAATATTTCCTGAAAGAAGTACATTGAATTGATCCTGCAAGTAGGCAAAGCAACAAAGTAACTCATTAGAATGAATTAAGATTTCAAACAATGGCCTGAAAGCACAAGATTTGGATGACAGGGAATAGATCATGGTTTAATGTTTAATAATGGGAGATTCCACAGGACCTATTAGCCTGGAATTCGAGGCTAAGGTGTTGATATCACAGACAACTGGATGACAAAAGTTTCTGAATTTTCATTAAACAAAACAAAAGCTCCCAAAGCTCTCTAACCAAAGACCTACAACCTCCTTGCTTTGGCTCTATCTGGAAACCATGTCCCACCTGAATGACCTCAGCAAACGCAAAAGACCTTAAAGACTATATTCATACACAGTGATTTTGAGGAATGTATGTAACATTCCTCAAAAAACTCAGGCCTTGATTTTGTTGTTCCTCAAAAAAATTTCTTATTGTGGTAAAATCCACATAAAGTTTGCCATCTGAACCATTTTTAAGTGTATAGTTCAGGGGCGCCTGGATGGCTCAGTCAGTTAAGCATCCGGCTTCAGCTCAGGTCAGGATCTCATGGTTCTTGGGTTCAGGCCCCTCATAGGGCTCTGTGCTGACAGCTTGCTCAGAGCCTGGAGCTTGCTTCAGATTCTGTGTCTCCCTCTTTCTCTGACCCTCCCCTGCTCACACTCTCTCTGTCTCTCAAAAATTAAAAAATTAATAGATAAATAAAACAAAAAAACAACCTGAGTGAAATGGAAAATCATTAACCAGCTGTTTTGGCTTCTGTAAATTGCTTTGTGAATGCATCTCCCCGTTCACTGTTCTGACTTAACTGCATGGTAACTGCTAAAACATTGAGATAAAAGCCTATGTAGCTCCCTGTTAGTTATCAGAAGGTATAATTTCTGCCTGCTTTCTAAGCGCAACCCAAACCTTTTTACTAAGACCTGGCAAAGACAGAGTTAACTGATGAGAAATCCTCCCCATCTCGTGATATCTTAGATGTCTAACTATGATTGGTTATTTTAAAGGGAGGGAGAGACTTGGAGTGGTGGGTTCCCACCAAAGATGGCGTTTGTGTACTACAAGGTAATTAGCTACCATGGAATGCTGTGGATTGTAATTGGTTAACTAAATGATGTGTTCTGTCCTTATAATCTCACTGCTGCCTTTGAGGCCATTTTCTGCTCCTTAACGCCAGGGAGATCAGGTTTGGCCCGGCTGTAATAAAAGCATGTGGCTGTAAATAAAGTAAATAAAATCATGCCTCACTTCTATTCTGTGTTGGTGGTCTTTTTGTAACTACCCGGCAACAGTGGGTACGAGCCCTGCGTTGGACTCTGGGCTGACAGCTAGCTCAGAGCCTGGAGCCTGCTTCAGATTCCATATCTCCCTCTATCTCTGACCCACCCCTGCTCTCGCTGTCTCTCTCTCTCAAAAAAAAGTATATAGTTCAGTGTATTATATACATTCATAATTTTGTGCAACCATCACCACCATGCATCTGAAAACAAACTCTGTACCCATTAATCAAAACTCACCCAGGCCCTGGCAACCATCATATTTTCTGTCTCTTGGCTTGGTTCTTAGGCACTAGGTATTAGTCTACTTAATCCTCTTCGTTTTCCTAGTCAAAATCTACTTTTTGCATAGAATACAATACAGTAGGATTCAATACAATAAGCACAAGAACAAATAACCAAAGTGGAAAAAACTTATTTTAAAATGCATAAGATGTTAAATACTTTTTTGCCTCCTTTGTGATTGATTGTTCTAGATTGTAAGTTAATAAGACAAGAAATACACCATAAATGATGCATGTGACAGCTAGGCCCCAGGATCCCAGGCCGCCTTGCAGTTTGTTTTCCAAGCTCTTATGAAACCACTATAGAAATGTAAACATGGATGGAAATGAATATGGACACACTAATGCAAAACTTGACTTTAAACGGTACACATCTTTTTTCCTCATTCTTGAAGCCCCCGCCCCTTTCACTTGTTTTTCTGTAGAATCTTTTGTTCCAAGAAATGGATATTGATGTTGATACTTAGTAATGAGGCTTGGATGGCCGATGGCCTGGCGGTACTAGTGAGGAGACGACTTTGAAGACAAGGAACGAGGCGGGCAGCATGTATCAGCTTCCTATAGGAACTGCCTAGATCCTGTGTTGTCTTGTGAAACCCTTTCACCCTTTTGCCCTGGGCAGGCTTGCAGTCTTGGAGGCATTAGCCTGCTGCAGCCTCCTTTTCCAGGCAAAGTAATCATATACAAACTCAGTCTTCGCCTTCGAGCACAGAGGTGGGTTTTGGACAACACTTAGAAAGGAAGGCAATCCTAAAACAACCTATCTCTGGACCTCAGACTGAAGAAGGGGTGGGTTATAGAAGAAAGTGTCAGGGCGCGTTCAACTGTAGCAAGTTTGCGGATTCTCTGACCACAACGTTTCTAGATCAACCTCGGAGATGCCTTCCTCAGAACTCTAGAAAGAGACCAAAGAGGCTTGGTACAAGATAGCAGAAACAGAAAAGTAGTCTGAGGAGTAGAATTTTAAAAAGCAGAGGGAAAATTTTTTTAATGACTGTTGGTTCTTTAATTCCACTTGAGGCTTCCCTTTTTCTGCCAGAGAACAACCTCACTACCCTCCCGGGTTTCCGCAGCCTCCGGGCGCAGAAAGCTCAGGGGATGGACGGTCGGATATCCCTCCAGCCAGAGTAAAATGGACCGCAACGCAAGGGGCGGGCCCTATGCTGGGCGTGGCGGAGCGGGCGGGGGCGAGCGGGGCGCCCAGGACCCGGAAGTCCCACCCAGCCGAACGTCAGATGTTCTCTGACTAGGAGGGCTCGTTTGGGTGAACGGTTGTAATGTTTTTAGCCCTTGTCGGGTTGCGATGGGACTGCTGCAAAGATCAGGCTTTCTGGCTGACCGAGGAAAGAGGAGTGTGGTTTGAGGGCGCTGGGAACCCGCTGCAGGCTCACGAAAAATAGGACGCGGGGCCTCGAGTGCTGCCGCCACAGCTACAGTAAAACGGAAGTCCTGCTCCCGCGCAGCCCAGCGTCTGGGCGGAAACGGCGTTTTTTCCGGAGTTGAGGCCCGGAAGCTTCGCGCCAGGGCGGCCTCAGGGTTGGCTGCGCTGAGGTAAGGGAGCACCCTCAGCTGGTAAAGGGGGGCGGGGGAGGAGGGGAATTTGGCGCGTACCTCCCGCCGTGCGGGAGAATTGGAGTCCGCAGTCAGCCTTCCAAAGGCTGTGTGACCTAGCCTCGGTGCTGGCTAGGTCTCCTGACGAAAACGTTCGTTTCCTTACCCGACGTTTGTCTAAAACGTGGGCAAATACGCAGCCTTCCTGGGTAGTACTGTTTACTTGGATCACAGAGTGTCTTTTTACTTGAGGACGCTGTGTGGTGTTCCCAGTCTCCGAATTCTGGTACGCAACTGGGCATAATATTTAAACCCAACTGTGGATTTCCCTTCTCCGTAGTCGACACGGAAATGAGATTCTTTCTCTTTCAGGTATTGATGCTGAATATGCCTTTTTAGCATATTAAAATGGCTGTGCCCCCAAACGCCATTCCTTCCTTGTCGGAATGCCAGTGCCGCATCTGTGTGGAAATCCTAATCGAGCCCATAACGCTGCCTTGTAACCACACGCTCTGCAATCCCTGCTTCCAATCGACTGTCGAGAAGGCAAGTTTATGCTGTCCTTTCTGTCGCCGCCGGGTTTCTTCATGGGCCCGGTATCACACACGAAGAAATTCTCTTGTCAACATGGAACTGTGGGAGACCATCCAAAAACACTATCCAAAGGAATGCAAGCTTAGAATCTCCGGGCAGGAATCAGAGGAGATCGGTGAGTAAAACCGGGCGTGAGTGTTTGTGAAAAATCAAAATTCTTTAAGAAGTGAATTACCACTAATCCATTTTCGAAAAGGATTAAAAAGAAACCGACTCATATTTGTTTAATTTTTTTTCCTTGGGTGGAGAAGTTTTTTTTCTCTTTGGGTATCATGGGCCCCAAAATGTTGATTGAAGTCGATAGCAAGATTGTGTTCATTGTAATAATGCCCGCCTGCGTTCAGTTGGTGTTTGTTGGGTTAAAAATGAAAACAAACCAACCCGCAAGAGTGGCCCACATAGAGCCTTCAGTGATATGAAAGTTACCTAAATAGTCACAGATCAGCGGTAATCAATCAGAACAGCAAAATGAGACGTATAGAAAGTACTGGATTGCTGTGGTACTGTTTGATTTTCATGTATTTTCTTTAGCCTGCTTGACTGCACATCTCCATTTATTTCATTCTTCTCTTAAGCATGCAGACTAAGAGAGCTTTCGGTGACCAGTTCCATCTAGTTCAGTCATTATTATTTAAAGCCCTCCACCCCTAGACTCAGCAGTGGGTGCCCCAAACTGAACATTTGACTCTGGCACGCTTAGGTGATCGACAAGCCATGCAGTGTCTTGTCTGGGCTTTGAATACGGTGCCTGCGCTCTGGTGTACTTGCCTTTTTGGGGGGGAATTACCTTTATTGTGGTAAATATGTATAACTCATTTGCCATTTTAATGATATTTTCAACAGTAGTTATACTTTATTAAAACAGCTTTATTGCAATATTCACACAGAATTGATATATTTACATTGTCCGATTCTGGGGCATCTGGCTGGCCCAGTGGGAAGAGGGTGTGACTCTTGAGGTGATGAGTTCAAGCCCCTTGTTGGGTGTAGAGATTACTAAAAAAAATAAGTAAATAGGCGCTTAGGTGTACGTACAATTCAGTGGTTTTGTTTTTTATATCAGTTTTTTCAAAATTGTGGTAAAATATATATAGCATAAGATTTGCCAGTGTAACCATTTTAAGTGTACAGTTCAGCGGCATAAATTATCTTCACGGTGTATAACTATCACCACTGTGTTTCCACTTTTTCATCCCCCAGATTCTTTAACCATTAAGCAATGATCCTCCATTCGTCTCCTTCTCCAGATTTCTGCCCCAAGTTTCTATGTACTTTGTCTCCATAACTTTGCTTGTTCTAGATTTCATATAATGCATTCATACAATATATGATCTGTTGTGTCTGGCTTCTTTCAGTTAAATGTTTCTGAGGTTATTAACAGTTGTAGCATCGCTTCTCGGCCTTTTGGCTAAGATCGAATGTAGTAATAGTTGTAGCATACATCAGTATTTCATTCCTTTTTAGAGCTGAATAACTTTTCATATTATGGATTATATTTTGTTTAACCTTCATGCATTGATGGACAATTGAGTTATTTCCACCTTTTGTCTATTTCAAGTAGTGCTGATAAGAATATCATGTGTTGTATTTGAACATCTTCCCGGTTCTTTTGTGTATGCACCTAGGAGTGGAAGTGTTAGATCATACAGTAATTAATTCTAGGTTTAGCTTTTTGAGGAACTGCTAAACTTTTCCCTGGTGCTGTGCTATTCTGCATTCTACTTACAATGTATAATGGTTCCAGTTCCTCCAATCCTCACTAACACTTGTTATTTTCTGTTTTTTTGTTTTTTGTTTTTTAAATAGCCATCCTACAATGAGAAAGAATGAAATCTGGCCATTTGTAGGAAAGTGGATGTACCTCAAGGGTGTCATGCTAAGCAAAATAAGTCAGGCAGAGGACGACAGATACCATATGTTTGCACTCATAGGTCTAACAGGAGAACAAGAGAAACCTAATGGAGGACCATGGGGAGGGGAAGAGGGAAAGAGAGTTGGGGAGAGAGAGGGATGCAAAACTTGAGAGACTACTGAATATTGAAAACAAACAGGGTTGAAGGGGGAGGGGGAGGGGGGGAAAGAGGTGGTGGTGATGGAGGAGGGCACTTGTAGGGAAGAGCACTGGGTGTTGTATGGAAACCAATTTGACAATAAACTATTTAAAAAATAAATAAATAAAATAAAATAGCCATCCTAGTAGGTTTGACATGGTATCTTAGTATCTGTGTTTTTTTAATTGTAAAATATTCATAACAAAATTTACAATTCCCACCTTTTATTAGTATTTATTTTTGAGAGAGCACAAGCAAGGGAAGGGCAGAGAGAGAGGACAGAGGACCTGAAGCAGGTTCTGCGCTGACAGGCTGACAGCAGTGAGCCTGACGTGGGCCTCCATCTCACCAACTGCGAGATCATGACCTGAGCTGAAGTCAGATGTTCAGCTGAGCCACCCAAGTGCCCTTGATTCCCATTGTTTTAAGTGTACACTTCAGTGCTATTAAGTACAGTCACACTGGTGTACAACCATCACCACCATCCATCTCCAGAATGCTTCATCTTCCTAAACTGAAACTCCATACACATTAAACAATAATTCCCCAGTTCCTTCTCCTTCCAGACCTTTTAACTATAATTCTACTAACTGTCTCTATGAATTTGACATTAGGTATCTCATCATAATAAGTATTTGCCTTTTTGTATCTGGTTTATTTCACTTAGATGTCTTCAAAGTTCATCCATGTTGTAGCATGTATTAGAATTTCATTCCTTTATATGACTAAGTAATAGTCCATTGAATGTATTTACCACATATTGTGTATTCATCGGTAGACACTTGGGTTACTTCCACCTTTGGCCGTTGTGAATAATGCTGCTGGGAACATTGA
The DNA here is from genome assembly GCA_004023785.1 of Mungos mungo. Lineage (NCBI taxonomy): Eukaryota > Metazoa > Chordata > Mammalia > Carnivora > Herpestidae > Mungos > Mungos mungo. Next base: position 40,697 of record PISW01003443.1, on the reverse strand, counting down.
TATACAAAAATTTTTTTTTAAGTTCCTGCTTTCAACTCCTTTGAGTATGTACCTAGAAAAGAATTACTGGGTCATATGTTAATTCTATGGGTTTTGTTTTGTTTTTTTTTTTTAGGAACTGCCATACTTGTTTCCATATGCTGCACTGTTTACATTCCCACCAGCAATATGCAAGGACTTTTATTTTTCCACATTCTTGTCAGCACTTTGTTACTTTCTTACTCTCTGGTATTTTTTTTTTAATAGAGCCATCCTAATGAGTATGAGATGCTACCTCATTGTGGTTTTGGTTTACATTTCCCTATTGACGAATGATGTTGAACATCTTTTCATGTGTTTATTGGCCATTTGTATATCTTCTTTGGAGAAATCTTTATTCAGGTCATTTGCTTATTTTTAATTGGTATATTTGTGTTTTGTTGTTGCTTATTTTTAATTGGTATATTTGTATATTTTCTGGATGTTAACTTTTTTTTTGATAACATTTAATTTAATTAAAAAATTTTTTTAAATTTGTGATAGAGAGACAGCACGATCAGGGGAGGGTCAGTGGGAGAGGGAGACACAGAATCCGAAATAGGCTCCAGGCTCTGAGCTAGATGTCAGCACAGAGCCCGACACAGGACTCGAACCCACGAGCTGTGAGATCATGACCTGAGCTGAAGCCGGACGCTTAACCAAATAAGGGTTCAGTTTCTTTCTTTTTTTTTTTTTTTCTTCATGTGGATGTCCGGTCTAATGCTGTTTGTTGATAAGATGGCTGTTGTAAAGTTTTTAGGTAATAAGTCTGATGTCTGGACTTCCCCAAGAACGGTTTCTGTTAATTTTGTTCCTATGAATCATCCATATTTTCTTATTTCTTTGTATGCCTTGTGTTTGTTTGTTTGTTTGTTTTAGAAAATTGGACATTTGAATGTTACAGTATGATGATGTTGAAAGCCAGATTCTTCCCTTTCCCCAGAGTTTACCTTTTTTTTTGATTGTTGAAGTCCTTCAGTTTGTTTGCTAACTTTCCCAAACTATTTTTGCGAAGACTATATACCTCCTTCTGTGTGGTCACCTAAGTCTCTGTGCCTTAACTTGTGTTCAGTTAGTGTTTTGACAGAGTTCCTTGAATGTAAGGAGCTAAAAAAACAAAACGAAATGAAACAAAAAGTACCTTTTTGTCTTGGAACATGAGCTCAGTGCCGAGATGGTCCTTCAACACTTAGCCAGGCTTGCACTGAGCCTGGGGATCAGCCCAAGGTGAAAGTTTGGAGTCTTCTCACGTGTCTTCCAACATGTGTCTTGTCCTGGGTATCCTGCACCCCCTCCAGAACTAGGGACCAGTGGCCCATTCTGGGAATGTGGGTTTCCAGCTTCAAGATTGCCCCTGTACTGAGGAGGAAGTAGGGAGAGCGTAAAAATGGGACGAAACTTTCCTACTATTTTGAAGTTTCCTTTTTTCTTGGTTCATCATTTTCTTGGTTGCTGTTAACCTTTGATTGTTTTCCAGAACTTGACAATATTGGCTCTTATAGTTTCTGCTTGGTTTTTAATCCAGTGGCAGGATGAGAGCTTGGAACTGCCTGCTCTGCCGTTTTGCTGACAGCACTCCATCAGCCTTGAGTGCTTTTCCACTAATATTGTTATTTTCAAGAATGCCCTTGTGCTTGAAATTCTGCATATTCTGTTCTGAATAAAGTCATTTTCTTTGAGGGAGATCTTTGGAGCTCTCAGTGCTTCTGGCCTGTTTCCCTGGATAAAATCTGAGTCAGTACTCTAGAGCTGGAGGCAGAGACGATGGCTTACTTCTCTCTATGAACAGGCTAGTAGGCAGACATAGTAGTAGCCTCCAGTATTTTCGGCTTGCCTGCCCTGGAACCTTTGCCCTGTGAGTGAGCTGTGATGAGGGCCATGTGGCCCCAGTATTCTCTGCTTGCTGTCTGCTGGGGTCACGTTTCTCTTCTGCGAGTGGGAAGCGGATGGAGGAAGGGAGACGAGTCTCTCAGGTCCACTCACCTGGAGTTCAGCCTCTGCAGCAGTGAGCTAGGAGGGATAAATTCTGGCAGTTCCCTCCTCCTGGTGGGATGCTGCAGCTCTTCACCAGGACCGCAGGAGCCTGGGACCCCTGCCTTGGCCACACCCACTTGGAGTAGAGCCTCCCTCTTATGTGGCTCAAGTGCCACAGCTTCTCACTTTTCTTACTGAGATTTAGTAAACATTTTTTGAAATTTTTATTTTGTTTGCTGTATGCTCATAGGGCAATTTCAAGGGACTTTATATGATCAGTTATTTATACCTTTCTCCAGTTCTGGTTGTTTTGTTGAAAAACAGGTCTGCATGGGCACTTGGGTGGCTCATGGATTAAGCCTCTGACTTAGGCTCAGGTCATGATCTCGAGGTTCATGGGTTCACGCTCCATGTCAGGCTCCGTGCTCATAGCTCAGAGCCTGGAGCCTGCTTCAAATTCTGCCTCTCTCTCTCTCTCTGTCTGTCTCTCTGCCCCTCCCCAACTCATGCTCGCTTTTTCTTAAAAATGAACATTAAAAATTTTTTTAAAAAGAGAAAGAAAAACAGTTCTGCAGATCTCACTTTACTGTTCTGGAAGTTGATACTTCTTGGTTTTTCTGTAAAATTTTTTGAAATATAGCATACATACAAAAGTTTACTGCAGTTCAGTGAATATTCAAAGTGAAAATGTCTATTTAACTGACATTCTGGTCAAGACCTAGAACTTTATAAGAACTCCTAGGTCCTCCTGGTGGCCCATTGCAGTCTCTGTTTGCTCACCATTTCTGTAACTACTGTTCTGATGTATAACACCATAGATTGCTTTTACCTTTTTCTGAACCTTTTTTAAAAAATGCTCTCTTCTGGGGAGCACCTGGATGGCTCAGTCAGTTAAGTGTCAGCTCAGGTCTGATCTCAGGGTCATGAGTTAAAGCTCCGTGTTGGGCTCTGTGCTGGGCATGAATCCTACTTGAAAAAAAGGAATCTTGGGGTGCCTGGGTGTCTCAGTTGGTTAAGCATCTGACTTGGACTCAGGTCATCATCTCACAGTTCATGAGTTCGAGCCCCATGTCGGGCTCTGTGCTGACAGCTCAGAGCCTGAAGCCTGCTTTGGATTCTGTGTCTCCCTCTCTCTCTGCCATACCCCTGCTCACGCTCTGTCTCTCTGTCTCTCTCAAAAATAAATAAACATTTATTTAAAAACCCACAATTTATTAGCAAGGACTGCAGTACTTAGGCAAAGTTGTCTTCCTAAGAGGGAAGGGATCTTTTAGGGTATCGCCTACAGGGAATTACATTTTGGGTGGTTAAAGGTTACATCTCAGGGGTTGAGGCTGAAGTTAGGATAGATATTAAATCTTGATTTACTGATGTGGAGCCTTAAGTGGCTCTGTTATGGCTCTGTGTTTTTCTTTTTTCTTGTGTTTATTCCAGAGCCACTATACTCTTACTATTTATTTATTTATTATTTTAGAGGAGAGAGAGAGAGCACACATGGGGGAGAATGGCAAGAGGGGGCGAGAGAGATAATCTCAAGCAGGCTCCACATTCAGTGCAGAGCCCCACATGGGGCTCGATCCCACCACCCTGGGATCATGACCTGAGCCAAAGTTGGACACTCCACTGACTCAGCCACCCAGGTGCTCCCTGAAAAGCCATTTTAAATCTTTAAGTAAAAATCCAGTGTTGCCACCCAACACATTGTATAAGTAGCATTATAGTAGGTGTTTGTCCTGTTGTGTCTGACTAATTTCACTTAGCATAATATCTTCATGATTCATCTTTGTTGTAGCATGTGTCAAAATTTCTTCCATTTTATGAAAATAATGTTTCACGTTTCATTTATCCATTTATCTGTTGGTAAATGTTGGGATTACTTCCACCTTTGGCTGTTGTGTATAACGCTGCTGTGAACATTGGTATACAAGTATATGTTTGAGTTCCTACTTCCAACTCTTCTGAGTAGGTACCCAGAAAGGAATTCCTGGGTCCTATGATAATTTTGTTTAATTCTTTTGAGCAACCACCATATTGGTTTTTTTTTTTCCATATTGTTTTCTGTGGCTGTACCTTTTTACACTTCCACCAGCAGCGCACACAGGAGGATTTCCGTTTCCCCATCTCCTTGTCAATACTCAGTATTTTGTTTTTTAATAGCCACCTTAATGGGTATGAAGTGGTGTCTCTTTGTGGTTTTGATTTGCGTTTCCCTAATGACTAATGATATTGAACAGCTTTTTATATGCTTGTTAGCCATTTGCATATTCTTTGGAAAAAATATGTCCTTTGCCCATTAAAAAAATTTTTTTTTAATGTTTTATTTATTTTTGAGACAGAGAGAGCATGAAAGGGGAGGGAAAGAGAGAGAGGGAGACGCAGAATCCGAAGCAGGCTCCAGGCTCTGAGCTATCAGCACAGAGCCTGACGCGGGGCTCAAACTCACAAATGTGAGATCGTGACCTGAGCTGAAGTCGGAGGCTTAACCAACTGGGCCACCCAGGCACCCCTGGACTTATTTTTAAAAAGGAATTCTGTAGAGAAGATATTGCTATACTGTTAATAATCGTACATTTTTTTAATATCACATTTTCATGTTAATATAGATTTAACGGAAGACCAAAGCTAGCCATAAAATTCTGTGTTGCCTATATTATTATTTTCTTCCTTGATCTCTAACAGTTGATGACTGTCAGCCAGTTCGCTTATTAAGTAAACCTGGGGAGTTGAGAAGAGAATATGAAGAGGAGATCAGCAAGGTAGGTACTAAATAGGCATTATTTTTTGTTCTTAAGTTTATTTATTTATTTGAGGCGGGAGAGGAACAGAGAGAAAGAGAGAGAATCCCAGGCAGCCTCTGCACTGTCAGCATGGAGCCCAACACGGGATTTGATTTTATGAACTATGAGATCATGGCCTGAGTCATGAAACCAAGATTTGGGCATTTAACCAACTGAGCCACCCAGGCACCCTAAATGTTTATTCTTTTTTGGAAAAATTCTCTGCTGTGTTTTCCATTTTAGATTTTACATACAGTTTTATGTGCCTGTATGAATAATATGTATTGTAATATATATTTTTTACATGTTTAAAATTAGGTAGAAAGTAGTTTTAATTTATTTATATATAATTGGTACTGTTATGTGATAGTGGTTTTCTTTTCATTTTCTTATCTTTAAAAAAAATTTTTTTTTTAATTTTATTTTCGTGAAAGAGAGAGAACACGAGTGTGTGCACATGAGCAGGGGAGGGGCAGCGAAAGAGGGAGACAGTATTTGAAGCAGGCTCTAGGCTCTGAGCTGTCAGCACAGAGAGCCTGGTGCCGGGCTCGAACCCATGAACTGGGAGATCATGATGTAAGCTGAAGTCAGACACTTACCTGAGCCACCCAGGCACCCCTAAATGTGTAGACTATTAACATGTACCCAAACATAAAAATTGCATTAAAAGTTACTCTCAGAGAGAATAACTTCCTCCTGTATCTTATCCACCCTGTGTCTGCTCACATTGTAGATAACTAATTTCATTGCAGGGTAGTTTATCCTTCCTTTGGTGTCTTTTGTAAAGATAAACAGATGTGTAGCTGTTCTTATTTATTAAATACTGCATTCCATGTATTTTCTAATTACAAATAGTACTGTAATACTGTGCGTGTATATATGGTTTTTTTTTAATGTTTGTTTATGTTTTAGAGAGGGACAGACCATGAGTGAGGGAGGGACAGAGAGAGGGAGACACAGAATCCGAAGCAGGCTCCAGGCCCTGAGCTGTCAGCCCAGAGCCTGACATGGGACTAGAACTCACAAACCATGAAATCATGACCTGAGTGAAAGTCGGATACCTAACCAACTGAGCCACGCAGGTGTCCCTGTGCATGTATATTTTAATACTATTAGAAGCATATCTTCAGGTAGATTTCTACATGACATTTCCAGATCAAACAAAAGGTAAATGATATATAGATTTGTTAGAACTGTCAAATTCTCCTTGTTTGGGGTACCATTTTGCATTCCCAGTGAGAGTACCTGTTTCAAAATACCCTTGCCAACAGAGAATTATTAGGCTTTCTTCGGCTCAGGTCATGATCTCACAGTTTGTGAGTTTGAATCCCACATCAGGCTCTGTGTTGACAACTCAAGAGTCTAGAGCCTGCTTTGGATTCTATGTCTCCCCCGTCCCCCCTGCCCTTTTCCTGCTCTCTCTCTCTCTGTCTCTCTGTCCCTCAGTCTCTCAAAAATAAACATTAAAATTTTTTTTAAAAATAGCATAATGTCAGACTTTTGAATTTTTGGTAATCTGATGTTTGAGAATGGCATTGGCGTAGTTTTTCTTAAAAAAAAAAGCTTTGTTGAGGTGGAATTTATAGTAAATTTCAATGTAGGAAAATTTATTAATTTTAGGTATACAGTTTGGTAACTTTGCTTAGCTTAAGGTCACAAAGGTTTCTTTTGGAATTTGTTTTAGTTCTTGTGTTTAGATGTATAATCCATCCAATTAGTTTTTGACTACAACATGAGAGGTAGGGTTGAGATTCATTTTTTTTCTCCTACAAATATTCTGTATTCTACCCCCATTTATTGTAACAGGCATCTTTTCCCCAATAAATTGTCTGGGAACCTTTTAGAATATCAAGTGACCCCAAGTATGGGGTCAGGTTTCACTGGTGTCAGATTATGTTAGCTCCAGGCTTCAGTCCAGGAGGAGTTTGATTATGTTCGCTCTCCAGTTCCTTCAGTTGTTGCTTATCATGTCCAGGTTTTAAAGTCAGTTTTTGTTGGAAGATCTTCCACCAGTATTTTACTCTATCATTACTGAAAACTGGAAGTCCTATCTCAGTGTAGATTTACTTGTTATATCTCTTATTATGAAAAAGATTGTTTCATGTGACTAAGGGACATTTTAATAATTTTTTTTGGATGGACTGTCTGTCCCTGTCTTTTGCCATGCTCTGAGCATGCAGCTTGCTCAAGATTCTCTCTCTCCCTCCCTCTCTCTGCCTCTCTCCCCAGCTCTCGCTCTCTGTCTCTAGAAAAAAAAGAATTGCTTTTAAGAAAAGAGAAATATTGCAAATTTAATCAAAAGTTCATAGAAGTGTTCTTTAATAATTTTTTTTAAGGTGGAGGCAGAGCGACGAGCCAGTGAGGAAGAAGAAAACAAAGCTAGCGAAGCATACATACAGAGATTATTGGCAGAGGAAGAAGAGGAGGAAAAACAACAGGCAGAAAAAAGGCGAAGAGAGATGGAAGAACAACTGAAAAGTGATGAAGAACTGGCAAGAAAGCTAAGCATTAATATTGTAAGTTTTAGGAGAGTACTTGGAAGGACATTCCCATTGCTTTGCATGGCTTCAAAGATCTGAGGAAGTGTTTCTGACATATTTCTTCTACTTAAAACAAAACAAATTTTTTTGCACGTTGTTATGTATTTGCTCTGATTGAAGTATACTTAAAACTTCATAGTATGTTAGTAAATTCAGAAAATATAGGAAGGGTTCCTCGTTGTCCTTCCATATCTATATTCTGATTCCTGTTTTATTACATCAGTCTCTTTCCCCAAAGGTTAGCACTGTTAACAGTTTATCATTTTTTCCTTATTCACCTAAAAAAGGTGTGTCAAGCACACTGGTTTTTTTCCTCGTCTTTTTTCACTTATGTCTTAAGAGATTTTTTTATGTAACTACACTGTCTTTTTTTTTTTTTTTTAATAACGTTTGTTTATTTTTGGGAAAGAGGAACGCAGAGTGTGAGTGGGGGAGGGACAGAGAGAGAGTAGGACACAGAATCCGAAGCAGGCTCTGAGCTGTCAGTACAGAGCCTGATGCGGGGCTTGAACTCATGAACCATGAGATCTGACCTGAGCAAAAGTCAAGACATTTAACGGACTGAGCCACCCAGGCACCCCAATGTGACTACAGAGTCTTATCTTAAAGAGTGGCTTAATAATCCATTGTATGGATGTAAATCACTCTTTGTAACTGAAGCACATTAAAGCTTTAAGTAATACAATAGACCTTAGACCTGAATTTTATTACCTTGTTGTAGTTAAATTATTGCCTCAGGAAAAATGAATGGAAGAAAGGATGATAAAACCCTACTGTAAGACCTGAGGTACAGTGAGACCTAGTGATGTGAAAGAACCTGGCAGAATTCATTTGGGGTTCTTTTAAAATACAAATTCCCATATCTTTTCTAAATCTACTGAAGCAGAATCTCTGGGGATAGGATTTAGGGAATACCATTTCCAGAGGCGTCTAGGGAAGTTGAATGGCATTTGGGTTTGAGAGGCTCTAAAAACAATTCCTCTGCTTTCAAACAAGAAATATCCTAAAATATAAATACCAAAATGAAGTATATCCAGAATTGGGGATTTTTTTTTTTGAGAGAGGCCTACTGTTCGTGATAGTGTACCCAAGTTTTATTTTATTTTTTAATGTTTATTTTTGAGAGAGAGAGCATGAGTGGAGGAGGGGTGGGGATTGGGGGACAGAGAATCTGAAGCAGGCTCTGCTCTGACAGCAACAGCCTGAAACGGGGCTCGAACTCGGCCAAAGTCAGACACTTACCCAACTCAGCCACCCAGATGCCCCATTAGTGTATCCAAGTTTTAGAGTATATACCCTTTTTAATATATTTCTTCTTTTAAAATTTTAGTAGAATAGTTCTGAAAAGGTACATAATTAAGAAATTAAATAAAAGACATCCACCAGTAGAATAACAGATGAGATAGGTAAGAAAATACATCAAAGAGGAGAATTTTGGGTTATTTTTACCTATCTTTTAGGAATCTTATTCTGATCCTTTTTGTTATGAACAGGGATTATAAGAGTAAAACTATTGATATTTTAGAATTCTTGGAGCGCCTGCGTGGCTCAGTAGGTTAAGCATCTGACTTTGGCTCAGGTTATGATCTTACTGTTTCTGAGTTTTAGTCTCCCATCAGGCTCTGGGCCAATAGCTCAGGGCCTGGAGCCTGCTTTGGGTTCTGTCTCCCTCTCTCTCTCTCTGCCCCTCCCTCACTCATGCTCTGTCTCTCCATCTCAAAAATAAATAAACATTTAAAAAATGTAAAAAAAAGAATTCTTGGATTTACTTGAGAGAGTTTGGGGGTCCAAAACCAAATGTCTACCACCACCAATTTTATTAATTTTTCTAGTAGTGTAATAAGAAACTTATGAGACTGGTAACAGCAAGTAAATATTTATGATATTGGTATGTTCTTAAATCCTCCAATTAAATTACCTTTACATAATTAACTTTTATTCCAGGCATATCCACAACTTTTCCCTATAGGTTAGGTGATTATAATTATATGAGGCCATTCATTAGAAAAATGAATATTAGTAGCATCATGCCCTCTGTGCTCTTAATGTAGAATAAAAATGCAATTAATGTAGACCAACTTGGATGGATTGAATCTTATTTATACTAATTTTTGCATGGTCACTATTATTCAAAGGATGTGTAGAATTTAAATGTGAGCATAATCCTGAAAAATTCTGTTGTGGAGTCTGAATTAGTCAAAATAATAGCTTTTTTATTATAATTTTATAAAATAATGTCTGTTTTCCTTTTTCTCTTGTTGAAGAACAATTTCTATGACGGAAATGTCTTGGCTTCCCCTTTGAATTCCATAAAATCTGATACTGTCACCACCAAGTCTCAAAAGAAAAGTAAGAAACAAGTAAACACTGGAGATATTCAGAAGTAAGTAAACATAACTACTTATCAGCTATTTATTGATCACTTACTGTGTGCTGGTGTTTTTGTTCATATAGACCACTGATAAAATTTGGTCCATGAATTCTGTGTGAAAACTCTCCAAATGGTCTGAAATGGTCTGAGATTGATATAAAGTGAAAATAAGGGTGCTACTCACATAGCTTAGACACCTGGCTAGCATGAAGAGAGATATGAAGTCTTTTTTTATCTTGATTCCTCAGGATTTTCATGTTCCTATTTTCTCAAAATTAACCAGTTGGATTCCTTTTTCTCCTGGTTTAGATTCAGATGAGAAAGGCTGGTCTCATAAAGTTATCCTCACTGAAGAAGGTTATAACTGGGCATCTAGGTCATTCCCCCATCCTCTTTTCCCTAGTCTGTACATTATATTTCTTCTCTACTATACAAAATGTAGGAGACAGGTAATCAGTATTAGAGTGATTTAGTCTCCCCACAATGCCCCTCCAGCAGCAAGTAGAGTTTATGATTTTATGAGGATATAAGCTTTCCCATAGTAATTATCAATTGGAAGAGTTTAAGAACTACAATCTATACATTAAAAATAGGGGCACCTGGCTGGCTCAGTTGGTAGAGCAAGCAACTCTTTGTTTTGTTTTGTTTAGTATTTTTTTGAGGCAGAGAGAGAGACAGAGAGTGAGCAGGGGAAGGGCAGAGAGAGAGAGGGAGACACAGAATCTGAAGCAGGCTCCAGGCTCTGAGCTGTCAGCACAGAGCCGGACACAGGGTTTGAACTCAACAGACTATGAGATCATGAACTGAGCTGAAGTCAGACACTTAACCCACTGAGCCACCCAAGTTTACCTGGAATATATAAAGAATTGTTATATAATTTAACAAAAGACAAACATTCCAATTCAAAATGAGCAAAAGACATGAAATGGACATTTCTCCAATGATGTGAATATAGCCAATAAGCACATGAAAAGATGCCCAATATCGTCATGCAAATCAAACCACAATGAGATACCATTTCACATCCAGTAGAATGTCTGTAATCTAAAAGAAAACAAGTTTTGGCAAGGATTGGAGAAATTGGAATTTTGTACATTACTGGTGGGAATATAAAATGGTGGGAATGATTAAACAGAATTACTATATGACTCAGCAGTTCCTCTCCTACCCAAGCACTCAAAAGAATTGAAAATGGGAATTTAAACAAATACTTATACACAAATGTTTGTGTCAGTACTTCAAACAGCCAAAGGATGGAGACAACACAAATGTCCATTGAGGGATGCATGGATAAACAAAATGTGGTATAATCCATGCGACAGAATATTATTCAGCCCTAAAAAGGAGTGACGCACTGGTGTGTGCCGTTAACATGAATGAACCTCAGAAACAAGCTAAATTAAAGAAGCCAGACAAACAGGGCTATCTGTTAACATCGTGTTATTTATATGAAATAGCGAGAGCAGGTAGATCTATAGAGACAGGAAGCAGGTTAGTAGATGCCAGGGGCTGGGGAAAGGTGGGAATGGGGAGTTAGTTACTGCTTAGCACATACATGGTTTTCTTTAGGATGATGAAAATGTTTTGGCATTAAATAGAGGTGATGGTTGTATAATTTTGTGAACATACTAAAATGCCACTGAATTATATTCTTTTAAAATGGTTAGTTTTAGGAGCACCTGAGTGGCTCAGTCAGTTGAGTATCCAACTTTGGCTCAGGTCATGATCTCGCAGTTTGTGGGTTCAAGCTCCACATTGAGCTCTGTGCTGACAGCGCAGAGCCTGGAGCCTGCTTCGGATTCTGGGTCTCCCTCTCTCTCTCTGCCCCTCCCCATGCTTGTGTGCTCTCTCTCTCTCTCTCTCCCCCCCACCCCCACCAAATAAATGAACCTTACAAAAACTTTTTTAAAGAAAAAAATAATTTTGTTATGTGGATTTCATCTTAGATTTCAAATGATTAGCAAAAAGGCTACACAAGTGTTTGAAAATTAAGGAAAGCTGCTAAGTAACCCATTTTGGTTAAAGAATAAATCTTGGCTTGGTTGATTATGCATCCAAGTCTTGATCTCAGGGTTGTGAGTTCAAGCCCTGTGTTGGGCAGTGCACAAAGCATGAAGCCTACTTGAAAATAAAGAATAAATCTTGGTAGAAATAATAGAACTGAAAGTATTATATACATCAAAACTTTTGGGAGATAGCTAAAGTGGTGTATTTAGAAAACTTTAAATGCCATATCAGAAAAAGAGAAGAAAGACTTAAAATATATTTAAAATGACAATTCCAGGACTACATTGCTGACTTAATATTAGAACATGAATTAATGGATGAGAGTGAGGACCACCTTCATAGGTGGCCACTGGCAGCACCATGGCAACCAGGAAACCCTATTCCCAAAGTTTCCAGGGCTGCAAGAAACAACTAGGTGGACACTACCAAATTCACGACTTAATGTTTTGTCATTGAAATTTGGCAAACTAGTGTTTGCTGTAAAAACAACCTATATGGTATGTGTATAATAGTATTCCTGAGCAAAACATGGCTCTCATTTACCTTTTTAAAATTTGCATTGTCTTTAAATTAGCCTATAAGATATCACCATTGGATGTAGATATATAGAGAGAAAAAAAATGTTTTGGATATACTCCCCAGTGAAATATTATCCTTTTTTTATTTAAATAAGATGTTCTTCATTTTGCTTTGTAGTATACTGCCAGTAATTAAAATTTTGTAATATAGCTTCAACATTAAGGTTGGCTTTTTTGCAAAGATGCATTTGCAATAAACCGAAGAACTTTAATGCCCTTTTGTGGAAGTAATAGAATTATTGAAGATATTAAACATATTTAATACCATGTTTAATCATTTAGAGAGAGAGGGAATGATAATTTTTTTATTAAAAAAATTTTTTATGTCTTTATTTTGAGAGACAGAGTGAACGGGTGGGGGGGGGAAGGGCAGACAGAAAGGGAGACACAGACTCTGAAGCAGGCTTCAGGCTCTGAGCTCTCAGCACAGAGCCTGACGCGGGGCTCGAACCCACGTACTGAGATCATTACCTGAGCCGAAGTCAGATGCTTAACCAACTGAGCCACCCAGGCACCCCAGGTAATTCTTAATGAAGTAGGAATAGGAAGAAACTTAACTCGTTAAAGGATATCTGCTAGAAAATTTATATCAGATATCATACCTCATGGTAGAAAATTGAAATCATTCCCGTTAAGACCAGGAAGACACAAGGATAGCTTGCTGTTTACCACTTCTATTCAGTGTTTTACCGGAAATTTCAGTCTGCACAGTGAGACAAGTAAAGGAAACAAAAGATAAGAGCTTGGAAAAGAAGCCATTGTTAATTAGGGGTGCTTGGGTAGCTCAGTTGGTTGAGTATCTGACTTCGACTCAGATATGATCTCACAGTTTGTGAGTTCAAGCCCTGTCAGGCTCTCTGTTGCCCTCACAAAGCCTGCTTCAGATCCTCTGTCTCCTCTCTGCTCCATCTCTGCTCCTGCTTGTGCTCTCTCTCTCTTTTTTCTTTTTCTTTTTAATTTGTTTTTATGTTTTTTATTTCTTTTTGAAAGACAGAGAGAGACAGCATGAGCTGGGGAGGAGCAGAGAAAAGGGAGACACAGACTCTGAAGCAGGCTCCATGCTCTGAGCTGTCAGCACAGAGCCCGACGCGGGGCTCGAACCCACGAACCGCGAGATCATGACCTGAGCTGAAGTCGGACGCTTAACCAACTGAGCTACCCAGGCGCTTCTCTCTCTCTCTCTCTCTCTTAAGTAAACATTAAAAAAATAAGTAAATTACCATTGTGGATTTAAAAAAAAAGCCATTTTTATTAGAGGTGGAATATAGAAAATTCATTGAAAATCCAGGAATTCAGAGATACATTTTTAAAATTAATGAGAGTTTGGGTCTCAGCTGGTCAACCATCTGACTCTAAAAATTTATATAGAAGAGAAAGGACTTTCAGATACCACCAAAGAGAAATAAAATGAGTGGTGGAGAGTTGGATGCTTTAAATGTATAAGTAAATATGTATGATTTTTGCACAAGAATAAATAAACAAAATGCTTAAGCCAGTGTAATAGACTTAGTGTAGAAATACAACAATTTTATGGTGCCTTCATGATGCCTTGGTGTTTTTAAAATATGTCCACAAATTCTTTGATATTCTTAAAAAGACAGCCCAGTTCCCTTTCCCTTAAATGTGGGCTGGACTTAAGTATACAAATAGAATTACTCGAGGGAACATTGTATATTACGGAGACTAAATCCTGAAAGGCACTGTGCCTTTTCTCTTTTTTGGATTACCTGCTCTGGGAAGTCTAACTGCCCCGTGGTGAACAGCCCTATGGAGAGGCCCGCCTGGTAAGGAACTGAGGCCGGCTGCCAACAGCCAATAACAAAATGGGACTTCCAGGATAGCCTTTGTGAGTGAGCCTTCTTGGAAGGGGATCCTCTAAGCCCCAGTCAGGCCTTCAGATGACTAACATCTTCACTAGACCCTAGTGAGAGATCCTGAGCTCAAACCACCCAGCTAAGCTGCTCTTGGATTCCTGACCCTCAGAAACTGTGAGATAAGGTTTGTTGTTTTAAGCCACTAAGTTTTGGGGTAACTAATACAGTGGGTAAAGGATGAATTTTTCAATAAATGCCACAGGGACAATTGGTTATACAAGAAAAAAATGAGCTTGTAACTCTACTCATACTATATATAGAAACTAAGGTGAATTAAAGGTCTGTTAAAAAGACAAACAAATCTTAAGATAAGGAGAGTATCTTTGGGGAAGACTATTGTAAAGAGTAAAACATAATTAGATTATAAGATTAAGAATGCCTTTATCAAAATACCTTTAGAGAATAAAATGATAATCTTCTGTCTTTTAAGAAGATATTTTAATATATTTAACTGAAAGAAGATTGAGTGCTGTTAAAGAAATATCTACGTAAGAGGAAGAAAAAGATCAGTAGAAAAAGAGGCAAAAATTTTTGACTTTATAGAAAATGAAACCCTGAAAGTTAGTATATATATGAGAAGAAGGATTAAAGTCCTAGTGAGGTAGCATTTCATACCCATCCTATTGGAAAAACTAAACTGGCAATATAAAGTGCTGTAGATGATAAGGAGCAGTTACATGTTTAGCGGGAATGTGAAAGGTTGATACTCTAGGACTCTGGGGTACAGACACTAAAGAAATCCCAGAAGAGAGGCGCCCGGGTGGCTCAGTTAGTTAAGCACCCCAACTTGCTGCTCATGTCACGATCTTAAAATTAGTGAGTTTTAGCCCCGCATCGGCTCCGTGCTGTCAGCACAGAGTCAGCTTCAGACCCCCTGTTCCCCTCTCTCTCTGTCCCCCATCTCATTCTCTCTCTGTCTCTCTAAAAATAAGTGAACTTAAAATATGTATGTGTATATGTATATATATGTATGTATATATGTATGTGTACATATATATACAGGTGTGTGTATATATATGTATACATATATATATATATATATATATATATAAAAAGAAACCCTAGAAGACATGTACAGGAATGTTCCCAGCAGTACTATTTGTAACAGCAAAAAGCAGAAGCACCCAGATGTCCAAAAGTAGAACTGAATATTGTCCCAACAGTCAAAATGAATCTAGCTGAGGACAACAGGCATGAGTCAGGAAAATGGGTGAAGAAAAAAATTGGTGAATACATGTAGTACGATTCCATAGGTGTAAAGTTCAAAATCATGCAGTACTAGGGAGTACCTGTTTAGGGAATCAAATGTGTGGTAAAACTATTTTTAAAAGCAAGAGGTAAGAAACTCTCTGAGATGGTGGACAAAGAAGACATACATTAAAATACACTAATCTTAAGTGTACGTTTGGTGAATTTTTACATATGGATAAAGTACCCTCCAGATTTAGCTACAAAATATTTCCAAAAGGTTCACTGGTGCTCTTTCCCTCAGTATCCCTCTCCCTGAACCACAATTTATTGTGATTCTTTTATTTCTTCCATATATTTGTAACTATTCTCTTATAAACTATTTGTTTTTTATGAATTAGATACACATATATTCTCTTAGATCTTTAATGTTTATTTTTTATTTTTGAGAGAGAGAGTGGAGGAGCAGCAGGTGAGGGGACAGCATCTGAAGCAGGCTCTGCACTGACAGCAGTGAGCCTGATGTGGGTCTTGAACTCATGAACTGTGAGGTCATGACCTGAGCTGAAGTCAGGCTCAACTGCCTGAGCCACCCAGGTGCCCCTCTATTTACTTTTTAGAATGAGCACATATTCATACATTACCTGGTTATTATAAAGAATATTCAGGACAAGCTCATAAGTCTTCCCTCATTATGTTGAATAAGTATCTGGTCACATTTTGTTCTCTGCTTATGGATTTCAAAAAAAAGATTATTCTGTAATAAATCTGTTTTGGTAACTAATATCCAACATTGGCAGAAGAGTTTCTCAGCTTTGAGAAGCAAAATTAAAATGAGGCTCAACTGGGCTCCTGTTTTCTCTTATCAGTTGAAAAGATAGTTCTTGTTCTTACAAGTTTGAAGAGTAAGTATTTAGAATGATTCAACTAAATATGTGGTCTAGATATTCTAGTTTATCTATAAGGGATGTTTGTTCTTTATGAGATCTTTGACTAGATTTTATTTTATTGTTTCACATACTAATGGTGTTTTGGACACCATGGAACTCATGGTTTTACATACTATTAGCAATCAGACATTTTCCCATTGTTTTCTTTAACTGTAAAAACAATAGCTAGCTGCCCTTCGAGAATTACCCAATGTTACCATTGCTTGAAGACAGCCAACATTTAGATTTTAAGCCTGGTTGTATATATATTTGGATTTTTTCCAGTTTTAAAAATATGCTTAACTATCTCATAACCTGTCCTCTTAAGCCCTTTTCTTTTACAGCATTTTTCATCATATTACAAACTTCATGTTTTCAGTGGCAAACAGCCTATTAATTATGCTTAGAAATTTTTGTAGGTA
Source organism: Mungos mungo (assembly GCA_004023785.1). NCBI lineage: Eukaryota > Metazoa > Chordata > Mammalia > Carnivora > Herpestidae > Mungos > Mungos mungo. The sequence continues at coordinate 24,019 of PISW01003443.1, read as the reverse complement.
TAGTTTATATAAAATGTGTATCTAACAAATCTTTATTTCAGAATAGTAAATAATCTAATCATGGATACTTTCTCAATAGGAGCGATTAAAAATGTAGTAAACGGGTACCTGGGTGGCTGACTTCAGCTCATGATCTCGCGGTTCACAAATTCAAGCCCCGCATCAAACTCTGTGCTGACATCTCAGAGCCTGGAGTCTGCTTCAGATTCTGTGTCTTCCCTCTCTCTCTGCCCATCCCCTGCTCACATTCTCTCTCTCTGTCTCTCAAATAAGTAAACATTACGAAAAAAAGTTTTTGATGTAGTAACAGAATTTCTGGCATTAAAAAGAAACTAACATAGCCTTTCTCCCGATTTAAAATTTCATTTCCATTACTTTTGGGAAGACTATATAGTTTTGAGTTGTTTTGATACTGTCTACCTTTTGAATTTCTTTTGAGAATTAAGAAATGTTTAGATTTTACTTCCTTTTCTGCTGTTTTTCACTAAAATATCAATCCTCAGCCTTATAAGTTTTTCTCTAGAGTGAGGCCAAAATACCTGAGACCAGGAGATGGACTAGACTCTTTCTGATAAATCAGCTAAGCAGTAAACAGACAACCTTCTCATAAATAGTTATGTGACATATTATATTGTTTACATACCACTTGTCTGTCAAAGCTTCAAACTTTGGTAAACTTTATTTGTTTGTTTGTTTGTGTTAAGATATTTGTCACCTAAATCTCAATTTGGGTCAGCATCGCAGTCTGAAGTTGTACAAGAAAGCAGGAAAAACTCCATGTCCAAGGTATGTGGATACTAAGGATGTTCTTAATTTGGCAAGTTTACTAATACTTGCTAATACTTGTAGTTACCACACTTTTTTTTTTTTGTATTCACTGTTGTATATGGAACCCCCCTTTCTTAGTCATCTTAGGCTCATCTATACTAGGAGTCAGCAAACTTCTCTAAAGATACAGTTCACCAATAAGCTACTTTATACTATAAGCTATGTGACCTAGTAACACAGGTGACATTTCATGTTTATCAGGTTTCTAGGAAAATAGAACCAAGAAAAAAAAAAATGAGCTGACACCACGGTTGATTTCCTACAGAGAAGTTTTATTAACACTTTATTAAGAGGTTCCTAAAATTTTTTAAGCTCACCTATCATTTAATTGGCATTTCCAAAGTGCCAGATAATGTATGTATTATTTTCTTCAATCTCTATCATGAGTACCAGCTCTGTAAGGTAGATATTCATTCTTGTGCCCATTTTACAGTTACGAAAACAAGGCACACAGAGAAATGAGACTTTCGCAGAGTCCCTTAAGTAGAGATGACAGAGGGAGGATTTAGGTCCACATGATCTGGCTCATAATGGAACTGAGGCTGGAAGAGGCATTGCAGGGTGGGGATATTTTTACTACCTTTGTGTTCATATTCACAGCAAAACTAGGTAAACAACCTGGAATTTGTCTAGTCCAACCACTTTGGTTCATAAGAAATGCTATAAGGAATGATCAGTGCAAAGCAAAGTAGATAAAAGAAAGATTTAATGTCAAAACTAATCCTAGGTCTTTACTTACCTAAGACCTGTAAGTGAAAAGAAATATACTCACAAAAGCAAAGTTTCTTAACCTAATGAGGTCTATAGTTAGAATCCACGGAGTACATAGGAACCTCAATGGAAGAAAAGGTTTATCTTTACTTTGACATAACCTGTCATTCCTTTAATTATGAAGGTAGATTGCAAACCAGAATAGCTGTACCTTTGATCATCAGTGGAAAGCACAGGTTTTTATCATGTTACATCTGTGGCAGGTCTCTTGAAATATCATTGTTATTCATTCCTACTTCAGAATTACAAGTTATTAGACTTGCCACTAGATCTTATTATTTAATGTATTAATGGGGACACAATATTACATCAGAAGTTAAAACATTTTTAATAATTGTGTTGCAATATAGATTGTTCCCTTGGTAATCCTATGTGTTTATTATTTTTATATTGAAAAATATTCAGTAGATGTCTGTAAGCTTTACCAAAATGCTGAAAGGTAGAGAATCCATGGCACAGAAAGGGGCTAAAAACGTCTAGGCTGGAGGAAGTTTGTAAGGTGAAGGAGGTGTCAGGTCCTAGGGCCGATTGATTGACCATATATAGAACCCAGTTTGTGCATTTTAATCTGTAGGTATTCCTGGGAGTGAAAATGAAGAAATGCCTTAATCTAAATTAGCACACAGAATAAAAATACTATTAAAAAAATTTTTTTAAGTTTTTAATTCTTTGAAGAGAAGGAACTCACACACATGGCAGGGAAAAAGCAGATAGGGAGAGAGAGACTGCCCAGCAGGCCCAGTGTTGTCAGTGCAGAGCCAGATGCGGGCTCAGTCTCAGAAACTGTGAGATCATGACCTGAGGCAAAGCCATAGTTGGACATTTAACGGACTGAGCCACCCAGGCACCCCCGAATACAAATACTATTAAGAATTAATATATGTTATTGATAATAATGCTGGGTTTTTTTTCTTTTTTTTTTTTGAGAGGGTACAGGCGGAGAGAGAAGGAGAGAATCTTTTTCTTTTTTTTAAGTTTATTTTGATAGAGAGTGAGTAGGGGAGGGGCTTGAACCCAGGAACCATGAGATCATGATCTGAGTGAAATTATAAAGTCAGGCGCTTAACTGACTGAGCCACCCAGGTGCCCCAAGAAAGAGAATCTTTTTTAAGTTTATTTCTTTAAAAATGTTTTTTAATGTTTTTCATTTATTTTTGAGAGACAGAGAGAGACAGCGCAAGCAGGGGAGGGTCAGAGAGAGAGGGAGACACAGAATCTGAAGCAGGCTCCAGGCTCTGAGCTAGCTGTCAGCACAGAGTCCGACGCGGGGCTTGAACCCACAAACCGTGAGATCATGACCCGAGCCGAAGCTGGACGCTTAACTGTCTGAGCCATCCAGGCGCCCCTGTTTATCTCTTTTTGAGAGACAGAGAGACACAGCACGAGCCGGGGCAGGGCAGAGAGAGGGAGACACAGAATCCGAAGCAGAATCGAAGCAGGCTCCAGGCTCTGAGCTGTCAGCACAGAGCCCACCGCACAGCTCAAACCCACTCACCATGAGATCATGACCTGAGCCAAGTCAGCCGCTTAACCAACTGAGCCACCCAGGCACCCCAAGAAAACCTTAAACAGGCTCCATGCTCAGAGATCCTTACATGGGGCTCAGTCCCACAACCCTGAAATCATGACTTAAGCTGAAATCAAGAATTGGACACTCAACTGACTGAGCCACCCAGGCACCCCTAATGCTGACTATCTTACAGTTACAATTCAGCTAGAGTATCGGTATAATTAAACTTCTGTATTGTGACTTGATGTTTTCCCCTGGTTCACTCAGTCCTTTTTGTTTTCTATAGGAAACTGATGGTACTATTGTAAATAGTGCTACAAGACAAGATACAGAAATTGAAGAAGATATGCCAACACTTTCTCCACAAATATGCATGGACACTCAAGAACAAGGTGCAAAGTCTTCAGTAGAGTCACCTATGCCAAAGTTATATGCCAGTGGTAGAGAGTGGTGCCTTGAAGCAAAAGTCAAAATGAAACCAAGCAATCATGATAAAGAGTTACGTGTCCTAAATCATGAGGGACCGGAAGCCAGAGTTCTCGGCTCTGGAGAAACAGAGAGCACATGCACTGTATCAGGTATGACACAGATAATTGAAAATAACACAGTTGAGACAGAAAATGAAGAGTCTTGCCTACTGATGAATGAAGATACTTCCAAAAGAAAAAACCAGGAATCTTCGTTCGAAGCAGTCATGGGTCCATGCATTTCTGCAAAAAGGAGGAAAATGTTCCCCAAAGCTTCCTCAGACCAAGAGGAAACAGAAATCAACTTTACCCAAAAACTGATAGATTTGGAACATTTACTTTTTGAGAGACATAAACAGGAAGAACAAGACAGGTTGTTAGCAGTACAGCTTCAGAAAGAAGTAGATAAGGAACAAATGAAACCAAACCGGCAAAAAGGATCCCCAGATGGGTATCACTTACGTCCTACGTCTTCACCACCAGACAAGCTGCTAAATGGACAGAGGAGGAATTCCAAAGACAGGAACGTCAAAAGACAGACTGATACAGAGCGTTCAAAATCTCAGAGAGGCTCAAAAAATGAAAACTGGCAGCCATCTTTTAAGACCCAGTTGAAACATTCAGTCAATGTTAATGGGAGAAAGATGCCAAATTCTCCTAGAGATAATTGTAATGTGTCTAAAAGTGCTTGTACCCTACAGCCTGCTAAGTCACAGAAAAGTATTTTTCAGATGTTTCATAGGTATACAAAGTAATGCGACGGGAAAGGGAGTGTTTCATAATCTAGTAAAGCTGGATTGTGAAGCTCTCTTTTCTATCATAGAATCTTTATAAGTTTTTTTATTAATTCTGCTCTGTGGTCATGCTCTTGTCCTTAATTAAAGGACTGGTGATTACCAGGGAGAAATCTATAACTGTGTTTCTGCCATACTCCATGGTAAGCAGGAGTCCCAATCCTTTCCTTTTCTAATAACTGATGTACTGTTGGACAGTCCTTATGGATATAAAAATGCCTTGGTGAACTCCCAAGAAATCTTCAAGTGCCATTCTCTTTCCAAAAAAATGCATGTTTTATGGCCTTTGCCTCCTTCCCTTTTTGTCCTAACTGGTAATCAAAGTACGATTATACTATACCGAGTAGTCAGGAATCCAGGCAGGGTGAGTTTTCTTACTACTTTCCCATTTATTTGCAGAGCACATGACATGCATCTTCCATAACACTAATGTAATCTAGCTTTCATCTCCATTTTAATTATTTTAAGCATTATAGCATTTTCTTCAATTTAAAATGGTTTATGATCAATGTGAAATCAGAAAGATAAGAGTTTTCTGGAAAATTAGGAATTAGTTGACAAAGGAAGCTGGATTCTTGTTTCAAAAGAGTTAAGAGTTGGGGTGAGGCTCAGTGGGGTGGACTGACAATTTGGAAACCCTGGAGCTGAGTGAATAATTAGAAGCGAGGTTCCGGATGGAGTAGCAGGTAAGGTTTGGCAGAGGATTCCCCCTCCTTTCTTTGCTAAGTGACATGGAAAACATTTGGGTTTAGGCTTTTCACACCCTAGGATCTGGTGTCAAAATCAAAATCAGTTGCTATATTGCCTGAAATTTGGGGAAGTCACATTTCTATCATTCTGCTATTCCAGTGGGAAAAAATGGGAATTTACTGTAGGAGAGTTAACTATCATAATATCTCCTATTATGGGACCTGAGACATGACCATGTGTTTATCTACTTATATTATTTGTATTGATACTGACTTTCATTTGTGTGTATGGACAGAAAAAGAAAGTCGTGCTTGAGTTTTGCCATCTTGCCCCTGAAAGTTAAATCAGAAGGCAGTGATTTCATTTTGTTAAATTTAACTTAGAGACGTGATTGCTTGTTCATTAGTATGAACAACTTTAAGCAAATAACAGTTTAAACGGCATTTCTGCTGGTCTCTAGTTGTCCATCCTTTTAAAATAAAAGTATAATAAAATGTCCTAGAGCTAATTTTAGCTTAAATTTGTCAGTATTTTTATACCCTTACTATTTTTCCCTCCAAATTTTGTAACTGAAATTCTGTTAGTCTTTGCATACTTGGTGGCATCTACTTCAGTATTGATTGGGTAATTATGGGTAGAATTCTGATGCTAGTTTGAAATTTAGTTTCCCCTTTCTCAAAAAAAGAATGGTTTCCCTCTGAGTAATGATTGTGCTGAAATGTAGTCAGAAGCTAACCAAATTTCTCTAAAATAGACTAAAATCTGTTTTCATCAAACCACTACTTTTCTAAGAGCAATTTCACTTTACATTTTAGGGTAGATAACTCTTGGAACTCCTTAAAAATTATGTAATTAAATTTTCCTGGAATAGTCCATGACCAAGAAGGGAAATAGTGTGACATCTTCAGGATGTATACATTTAACCACGTATTTGTCTGTGACGAAGTCTTCCTGACCTTAAGGTAAATTTTAATTTATTAGTTTTTTTGGATAGTCTGCCTTTTTGTTAGAAACTAATAAATGTTTTGCATCAGTTGTTAGAGTGTATTGCTACTTCTCTCCTTTTTGTGAAAGAGACATGAGAGTGATTAAATTCTCAGGGAACAGTAGGACCGCAGAGGTGAAGAATCTGAAAATTAAAATAATAAAAATTAAAATAGACTATTATATGTATTTTACCACAATTAAAAAATGAAAATTAACTACATAAAAATGAAAAGTTTTGCATAACTAAAACTATTACCATAATGAAAAATTGGAAAACATGGCAAACTGGGGAAGAAGTAGATGCAGTTCATCACAAAGAGCTCATTTTCCTTTGTATGAAGAGTCTGCCAGTACATCATGAAAGTGACTAATAACTCAAAAGGAAAATTAGAAATACTCCCAAGAAACATAGTTCCCAGGAAAGAAAATACAAATGGCTCTTTAATATGTGAAATGCATAACATCACTAACATTAATGTTCATACCATTTTATTTTTCTACCCTTCAAATTAGGGAAATAGGCAGTCTTATCTGTTGCTTGGTATCAATAGAAAATTTAAAATCCCACTTCTGAACTTAGCAATTCAACCTCTAGGAATTTCCTAAAACAATTTCACATGTGTGTAGAATGACACATACGAAACATTTCTGTAGGGCATTGTTTATAATAATAAGCTTAGAAACAGACTTAATGTCACATCAATAGATACTAAATAAAGGATGGTACAATGAAACACTATATAGCAATTAACAGCAACAACAAAATCACTTTACTGATGTGAAAAGATATATACATGTATTTGCATAAAATGTCTAAGAAGGAATAAATGTTGCCAGCATCTCCCATGCCAGCTGTTCTTTTCTACTTTTTTCTTCTCACCCCGTTCTTTTATACTTTTTTAATCAATCATACTGAATATATCACCTAGTCTAAATTTAAATTATTATTAAAATTTTGCAAGATGGGGGCGCCTGGCTGGCTCAGTTGGAAGAGCATGCAACTCTTGATCTTAGGATTGTGAGTTTGAGCCCCACATTGGATTATAGAGATTACTAAAAAAAATAAATAAAAAATACATTGCAAGCAAGATAAAGGAAGTTTATTCATTTCAGCCTGCACTACTGTAAATGGTCTTTTGCCTTTAAATTTTAAAAATCATAATTCAGGAAGACTTTTTCAGTGTGAAAAAATACAGCATTTTGAGTGAATTTGAATGTATTTAGCTTTAAGGTACTATTTTTACATTATTTGAAAAGCAAGACTTATGCCTTCTAGGTAACATTGCAGCATACCTATAATCCTGCTTAGAGCAATGAGAAAAGCCAGGTCAGAACGTAAAGGGGTTCCTGGGTGGCTCAGTTGTGTAAGTGTCAGTTAAGCATCTGACTCTTCAGCTCAGGTCATGATCTCAGTGAGAGATCAAACCCCAAGTCGGCTCTGCGCTGACAGCATAGTGCCTGCTTGGGGTTCTCTCTCTCCCTCTCTCTCTTGCCCCTCCCCCGTTTACTCATGTGTGAGCTTGCACTCTCTCTGTCTCTCAAAGTAAATAAACATGAAAAAAAATTAAAAGTGTAAAATTGCCTACTCTTAGAAATGCGTCAGGGGTGCCTGGGTGGCTCAGTCGGTTAAGCCTCCGACTTCGGCTCAGGTCAGATCTCACGATCGTGGATTCAAGCCCCGTATCGGGCTCTGTGCTGACAGCTAGCTCAGAGCCTGGAGCCTGCTTCTGGTTCTGTGTCTCCTTCTCTCTCTGCCCTTCCCCCTCTCATGCTCTCTCTCTGTGTCAAAAACAAATAAAACATTTTTTTTTAAATGCGTCGGAAAGCTACTGAAACAATGAGGACTAAATTCAGGGCTAAGATTCTAGAGAAGGGAGACTTATGAGAAGTGAACTGATGTTTGCAACCCAGAAGTGTTCTGCTGGGCCTCCCGTGCCTGTTTTGAATGCAGGACAAGAATCGGGGCTGGTGCTGGTGAACCGAAACTGGCAGAGCTCTTGGCTTTCTGATGAAGCTGGAATGAGGATATTGGAGACTCGAAAGTCCTCACACACAAGGCCAGCTTTCCCACCAAGGCGTAATTGCAGAATTTTGAAACTCCTTGGGGCAGAGGCTACAAAGCTGAAAATCCCTGAAAAGCAGAGAATTGTCATCAGGCTCAGGCTGCTGATGAGACAGAAGAAAAGCATTCATGACTTGCCAGGGGAAGGAAGCCTGTTAAGCACACCAAGACGTCAGTTGGAAGCCCGAGCACAGGAGTCTGGTAAAGTGCATCCCAGGGGCCAGAGAGAGACAGAGCATGAGAGGGGGTGGGGCAGAGAGAGAAGGAGACACAGAATCTGAAGCAGGCTCCAGGCTCTGAGCTAGCTGTCAGCACAGAGCCTGACTCAGGGCTCAAACCCATGAATGTGAGATCTGACCTGAGCCAGAGGATTAACCGACTGAGCCACCCAGGCGCCCCTAAGAATGGCTTTAAATGGCTTTTAGATTCTTTAGTTCACAAATACTTAATCCATAAGGAATTTAAACATGGGGCTAGGAATTTGTGCATGTTTTGGACTACAAAAACAAGGACATATAGCGCAGGAAAGAAGGAAGAAAAAGAATTCCCTTCTTAATTTGGTCTCTACCTGTATGGCTTTAGGTGAACTACATACCTTTCATTATCTCACTTTCTTAGTTTCTGTATGGGAATCATAATGTAACTAACCTGGTTGCTATCAAGAGGCATGCATCTGGCACAGGCCTTGATTCAAAAAGAACCAGAGTAAGTGATGATTTCTTCCCCCTGGCTCTTCTCTGCCCATTCCTGGAAGGATCTCCCTTCTCATAGTGACTTTGTGCTCCTATCAGTCTCCAAATGTGGCATCCAATAAATTGCAGTTATCTTCTGTCTACTGATGAAGACTGTACCCCCCTCTCCTCTGCCAGGCATGTCTGTGGCCCCTGTATCACAAGAGACCCCTGCCCATGCATTTCCCCTGGGTGACAGCTCTCAGGTCACAAGAGACCTTGGCCCCAGAGGAAACTAATTCTCAGAAATCGTAAGTGGCTTCCACAAATGCCTATACTAATTCACAGTTGGTGTGCATAAAAGGTGTGAGAAACTAAACATTTTGAGATTAAAAAGATCAGAGTTGAGCCACTACTGTATGTTTACCCATTTCTTATTCCTTGCATAAAGATCTTAATAAACAATTATGACTTTAAATTTTGAGTCTGATTTGTTGTTGTTGTTGTTTTTCCAAATTTTGCCTTGTCTTGGCAGGACTTGGAGCAACTTGAACCTTGAGTTCAACTGAGGGGACTCTACATTTTACTGACTTTACATTTCTCTTCAATATGGCTTTTGTAGCTCCAGGCTGTCCATTTTAGGCTCTTGGCCCTGGAATTCATTCAGTTCAGAAGGCTTTCAGTTGGAGATTGTACGTTGAGTGTCCGTTTTTTTGTATCCTTCCACTCCATCTCTTTAAGTCCCATAAGAAGGTTGGGTGTCTATTTTTTACTGCACTTTAGACTGACTTACTGTGGACTTTCCTGAGGATAAGAACCCACCCCCTCTCTATTCAGTTTATACTAGAATATGTAGTATATTGATAGGGTCCAATTAAGAAAACAAAAACCACAATCGATACTTCACCAGAGAGTATACAGTATAGGAATTGGTTAGACAGGTGCTGGAGCAAACGGGGACGCTGAGATCAGAGATGACAACTGCAGGAAGCGGTCACACCTTCAAAGCTGGGAAACAAAAGGGAAGGGTTTCAGTTACTAGAATGAGGTGCTTAGTGGGTAGAGGGGGGCTGACCAAGCTGGTGTTTAGAGCTCTGAGAAAGCCCCCTCTCAGATGCTGCTAGTGCTGAGAAAGGGGACAGTGAGTCTAGTTCTAGAAAAGATAAATTGTTAGCTGGAGTCAACTGCCACTGCTGGGGTGACATTGATGGGAGCAGCAAAAAACAAGATGCCCCCTTTTCCCCCCTTTGTCACTTAATAGTACTGAGCAGGGAGCTTGCTGATAGAGGAGTGTGGGAGAGTCTGGGAAAGTGTCTTTTATATCACAGCGGAGTTTGGAATGGCAGGCTTAGGAGCTGAAAGAGTAGAGCGGGGGGAAAAAAACCACACCAGAGGGGATTTCCTCAATGGATTATGGGAATAAGATGTCTTGAACTTTTTAAAAAAAGTTTAATGAGGGGCGCCTATGGGACTCAATCAGTTAAGCTTCAGACTTCAGTTCAGGTCATGATCTCATGGTTCATGAGTTCGAGGCCCATGTCAGCTCTGTGCTAACAGCTCAGAGCCTGGAACCTGGTGTGGATTCAGTGTCTCCCTCTCTCTGCCCTCCCCCATTCATTCTCATTCTCTCTCTCTCAAAAATGAACATTGAAAAAATAATTATAAACATTTATTTGGCTCATGACCTGAGCCAAAGTCAGACAATCAGCAGAGTCTGCCCTGATGTCTTGAATTTCCTAAGGAAAAATCATGGGAAGCTCTTATCCTGACAAGATGGAGTAATTAGTATGGGGAAAATGATGCTTACATACAAATATACCGAAGTAAAACTTCGCTAAGGGTCTATGGAAGGAAACTGGAGAACCTTCCCGAGTACCTGAGGAAAGCCCTCCCAATTGTTTAGTCTCTGTCGCCCTGATGATATCTGAGTGTCCCCATCTTGATCAGAATCGATAATTTGAAGTTCTGTATGTGCCACTCCACACAGACTAACCGTACCTAAAGCCACCATTCTCCTGACTCCTCACAAGCTTTCCAGTTCCTCACCTACAGGGATGTCAAAAACACCTCTCTGACATTTCTTATCTAGAAAATTGAGGCCTCAGGCATCATCACTATATTCCCAGAGCTCCTAGGAGTGTATTTCTGGGTACATCTCAGAGATAATAGAGTTAGAACACCTGTATAAAATTTAAAGGAGGACATTTGAGTAACTGAAGTAGATCACAATGAAGTATAACTCTCCAGGGTAAACCTAGATTGCAAAAAAAATGTCAGATGACAGAGGAATTATATAATTTTAGCAAGAGACTCTAAGACAATACTAGATCAATTTTGGTTTTAATGTGTGACAGAATTGTTCCACTTCCAAAGAGCTAGAAGTGCTATAGTTTATACGACTGTATTCTAAATTTGTTGAACTGAAAACAGTGTTGAAAAATCTCAGGATTTCAAGAATGATTTACTATTTGGGGGAAAAAGCATCTTGTAAACAAATCTACTTGATTCCTTCTACTGGCAAATGCTTAGCAAACTTCTATTTAAAGCTTTTATTTGTATAAAGCTAAAATTACACTAATTTGATTGGCTTATTTTTGAAAGTAGAGAATTTTGGGGGTGTGCTGATAAGAGCAGGTCACAAACCAAAAAATAGATAAGAGACCTAATTACCCAAGTCTTTGGGGGGAGGGAAAGAAGTAGCAATTTTAATGTTGCATAATAGTAAAAGAAAAAACAAAAATGAGAACTAAACCCGACTATGACTCTTTTCTTTGGCTTAAAAAAATCTTAAAAAACAAATTTTTGATATATCTTGTATTTTTCTGAAACATTAATTCTAAGTTTGGTGGCTTTTGCATTAAATTGTCTTTGAAATATCACAAAGTTATTTTGACATTTCACTTTAATTTTATGGAGTGTAGTTTGTGTTTTTCTCCAGGGGCTTAAGAGCAGTTACTATAGAAAATAATTATTTGGAATGAGGTTGAGGTGGGTTTTTTTTTTTTATTATTAATGTTCTAAGAGCAGTATTTAGTTTTGTTTGCATTCTTTTTTTTTTTTTTTCTATTGAGTTGTTGGACTTTCTTCTCCATTTCTAGGGGCTTTTTATGTATTGGGAAGATTGACCCTTTTTTCGTAATAAGTTACTAAAAGAATTCCCAGTGGGAATGAAAAAGTCCCCCGCACTCTGAGAAAAAGATTGATTGTTCTAATAGCCATGATAACAAAAACCTTACCAGAACAGGTTACAAGCCTGTCTAATCAATCAGTGACAGCTTGGTTCATTGAACACACTTCTGAGAACCAACCAATCAGCGACAGCCTCATGCTTTGAAAGTCAGCTAATCATGGTGGTCTAATGCCAATAAATCCTTTCCAACACAATCAATACTATCACACTTCCCTATATGAGGTTGGTAGTTTGCTTTGTGAAATGCTGATCACTGACCACCTGCACAGCTGTCCCTTTCATAAGTAATAAACTCAGATTTGGGGGCTTAGTTATTGAATGTGGTTTCTTATATTTTGATACCAATTTGTCTTTGACAAATTGGCTTTTTTTTTTTTGCCACACTGAAATTTTTGATCTGTATGTAATTTTTCATTAAAAAAACAAAATTTGAAGTTTTTGTTAAAAGGGTTTTCTCCACAGCTATAAAGGTGTTACCTTCTTCCCCCCTCCTAAATATGCGTGTGTGTTTTACATTTCAGTGTTTGACTCATTTGATATTTAATCTGGTGTAGGGAGTTAAGTATGGTCCAACGTTTTTTTCCCCATTGTTTATCCAGTTTTCCCATCACCATTTTTGAAGTTTATATATTTATTTATTAAGATTATTTTGAGAGAGAGAGAGAGAGAGAGAGAGAGAGAGAGCGCGAGCGAGCAGGGGAGGGACAGAGAGAGAGGGAGCAAGGAGATCCCAAGCAGACTTCACATTGTCAGCGCAGAACCCAACAAGGGACCCGAATTCACGAACCCTGAGATCATGACACGAGTCAATATCAAGAGTTGCAGGGCACATGGGTGGCTCAGTCAGTTAAGTGTCCAACTTCGGCTCAGGTCATGATGTCAAGTTCGTGGGTTCGAGCCCTACGTCGGGCTCTGTGCTGACAGATAACTCAGAACCTGGAGCCTGTCTTCAGATTCTGTGTCTCGTTCTCTCTCTGATCCTCCCCTGCTCACGCTCTCTCTCTCTCTCAAAAACAAATTTAAAATTTTTTTAATTAAAAAAAAGAGTTAGACACTCCAACTACTGAGCCACCCAGGCGCCCCTGTTTATGTATTTAGAACTAGAAATTACGACCCTGAGATCAAGAGTCGCATGCTCTTCCAACTGACCTAGCCAGCTGCCTCCCCCGGCCCCCTGACTATCACCATTATTATTATTTTTTATAATATTTTATTGTCAAATTGCTTTCCATATAACACCCAGTGCTCTTCTCCTTAAGTGCCCTCCACCATCACCACCACCTCTTTTTCACCATTATTTTAAAAATCCATTATTACCACTACTCTGAGATACCTACTTATCATATGCTAAACATATTAGGGTCTATATCCAGATTCCTTATTCTGTGTCATTGCCATGCTATCCGTTTATGTGCTGGTAGCATACTGTTTTAGTTATTGAAATTTTATAAAAGAGCAAATCACCCCCTCATGGCCCTTACCCCCCCCCCCCAATATTCTGGATATTCTTGTTATTTTTCCATATAAACTAGAATCCCACTCTGTCTCTGGTGGTCTCTCATCTCTAACCACTTCCTTTATTTCAATCACAGTGGCTGCTACTGAGGGATACGGCCTCTGCTTTCTAAAAGGATTCCCTTTCAAACTCGCCATCACTAGTTATAATTTTTTCATCTTTCCTCTCCACCTGCTTCCTTGACCCTCCTGCAGTGCTTATGCCTGGCCCTGTCTGTTCCCAGATCTGCACACAGAAGTTCTGCACACAGGGAACCTCACCTTCTGAAGATGAATGTTTGCTGGTATTTTTCTGAGATCTGCCACTTCTAGGACCCCTTGGCCCTTCCTCCTTCTTGCCCAATGGCACTCTCTAGATCCACTGCACGATTTTGGCTTCCCCGGTTGGTTGTTCTGGCTAAGAGTGTTTGAAGCCATACTGGGGAAACTCCTGGAACAAGGAAGTGTGAATGGCCTCTAGGAGCTGAGGACAACCTCCAACCGACAGCCAGCAAAAATCAAAGTTCTCTGTACAGCTGCCAACAACCATATCAGCAGAGAAGTAGCTCCTGCCCCAGTGGAGCCTCCAAATGAGAACCCAGCCCTGGGCAACACCTCAACTGCAGCCTTATGAGACCTTAAGCGGACAAGGTAACTAAGCGGTACCCAGCCATCTGGCTATGTAATACATGTGCTGTTGTTTTAAGACACTATGGTTATATTGCTATGCATCAGTAGTTAACCCATATTGGTCATAGGGCCTAAGAAACTGAATTTGAAATGCCTTCCTCCCCATTCACCACCCCTGCCTCCCCAAGAAAAACAAAACAAAACAAAAAAACCTTCCCATAAGAGGTCTTGCGATTTCTTCCTTAAACTCATTTATCAGTTTAACACGTGTTTTCTGATTGCCCCTCCAGATGCCCATTTTCACCCTTGTCCTAGGAATGCCCCAAGAAGATAACCTGTAAGGAGCCTTGCTTACCCTCGGACTTCTAGTTGAATTATAGTTAGCAGGAAACCAGACAGAGAGGAGAGTATGATTGGAGTACTTCTCTCCCTCATCCTTCTTCAGGACCACCCCAGGATGGCCGGCTGTGCCTCTCGACTGAGTCATAGCTCCTGGAAGGAAATGCCTGCCACACAGCCTGTCTTTCCTGCGTCTGGTAAATGCTTCCTCCTCTCCACCCTTCTGGTCTAGGAGTGGTAACAGCTCTCTGGCTTTGCTACAAGAAACCATCTTGTGCTTTCCCCACACCATGCCCACGCCTTTATAAATAAACCCTCTTCTCAAATTATCTAGTTTTAACTGAGCCATCTATCTCTTGCCAGGCCCCTAAGTAGTACTGTTAGCTAGACTAGGAAGCATACCAGTTACTGAAAATCATGGAGATGCTCCATCTCTTAAAAACTCATCAAACAGCACACTTAAAATGTATTTTATTGCATGTAAATTATATCTCAATTTTAAAAAAATCCGTCCATGGGGGCACCTGGACTGGCTTAGTCAGTTAGCATCTAATTTCGGCTCAGGTCATGATCTCACAGTTTGTGAGTTCGAGTTCCACATTGGGCTCTGTACTGACATCTCAGAGCCTGGAGCCTGCTTTGGGTTCTGTGTCTTCCTCGCTCTCTGCCCCTCCCCCACTCACTTTCTGTCTCTCTCACTCTCAAAAATAAACAAACATTAAAATTTTTGTTTTAATTAGTCCATGAAATCTGTTAATCCATCCGCATTGGTTCCTATGATTCATTCAATGATCCTTTGGATAATTCCTGTATCACAAGAGACCCCTGTCTACATGCTCCCCTGTGTCTCAAGGGATCCCTGAACCACAGAGGGAAATAGTTAACAGGGAGGGAAACAATTTTATGGCTTCCTCAAGTTATTATAGTTCCACATATTTGTTCTGAGTAAAAGCACATTTGTCTAAAGTTTATAATTTAAAGTTGACAAGAGAATTGAACCTTACCTGTATATGCACTTTTCTATTTCTCCTTCCTGTCTACAGATCTTAGTAAATGACAATCTTACTGTAAGTTTGGAGACTATTGTCTATTTCCCCTACTCTCTCTCCACCTTCACTCATTTTAGCTATTTTTAAACAGTAGTTAAGAAGAAAGGACACCTACTCACATGTACCATGATGTGACTACCTACTGTGTCCAAAATATTTTTTGTTCATTTCAATGACAAGGTATTGGAAAACAAGTGAAAAGTCAGAGCTTTTCTGAAAATGCTGTTGAAGACAGACATTGCCTGAGATGATCCTACCATCCATTCTCACTCATGAGTCACTTTCTCCAGAATTTTCTCTGCTTTTCAAAACACCTTTCCCATTTGTGAACCCCCAGGTTCTTGTAAATGTCTGGAAAGGTTTCCTGATAATAGGGCTCTAGGTGAGGAAGGGCACAGGAGAGGCATCAAGAAGGAAAGACATCATGTGATCTTTTGTATGTATCGGTCTTTAACTTGGACATTAGTCAAAGATAGCTCTACTAATAGCACACACTTTGGAGTATAAAGATGAAGATGTGATATTCAGAAGCTATTAGCTTCCACCACCCTCACTCTAAAAAAGTTAACTTACTGGGGTGGCTGACTGGCTTAGTTGGTAGAGCATTTGACTCTTGATCTTGGAGTTATGGGTTTGAGTCCCACTCTGGGAATAGAGCTTACTTAAATAAATAAAATAGGGGCACCTGGGTGGCTCAGTCAGTTGAACATCTGACTCTTGATTTCAGGTCAGGTCATGATCCCAGGGTCATTGGATGGAGCCCCATGTCCAGCTCTGTGATGAATGTGGAGCCTACTTAAGATTCTCTCTTTCTCTCTAAAAAAGTTAATTAATTTTAAAGATTAATTTATCATTATATGTAAAAAAAAAGTCCCAATCACAGGCATCAGTTGTCTGAGTTTTGGATTAAGATACTGCTGTCACACTCAGGAGCTTAACTTATTCTGGTGTTAACCTTGGTAAAAGGTATGCCAACTTTTTCAAGTATGCATTTTCATTCATCACCTCTAAATTACATCTTGTTTGGGGACGATTCTAGAGTTTCAAGTGATCAAAACTGAAATATGACTGCCTAAGTGTACGAGATGATAATATTTCCAATATTTCTGAGAGTTAACATTTATTGAAAACTAACTCTGTGCTAGGCACTGTGCTATGAGCTTAATATTTCGTTTAATCCTTTCAACAATTCTATGAGTAGATACTATCATTATGCCTATTTTACAAACAAAGGAAACTGTAACTTAAAGAGATTAAGTAATTTGCCCAAGATCAGATAGAAAGAATGAGGTAGAGTAAGGATTAACACAGGACTACTTGACGCCAGAGACTGGACTCTGACTCTATTCTACATAGAAAGGAAATAAACGAGGATCTAATTTAGAAGGAAAAAAGGAAGGGAGTGTGGGCTGTTCCAGACACCTAATAAGGGGATGATATGCCCCATGTTATAGAGGAAGAACCTGAGACCCGGGCAGTTAAAACTTCCCAAGGGGATTCTGACAGTAAGTGGAAAGTCAGAATTTGTATCCAGATCAGATTCTAAAGCCTGTTTCTCTTAAGCAAAATGTACTGCCTTGTTAAATATAAATTATATTTAAAAAATATATAAGGACTTACCTAAAATATGTAAATCACATTTATTTCTGGTGTTAAAGCTAAAAAAGATTTCCTGTCCTGCAAAGGAAAATGGGGATAGGCCTGAGCAGGCCCGAGGACAGTGAATGGCTGCCAAGAGAAGAACACATTACAGAGGAGAGGGAGGACCAGGAACAGCAGGGAAATCAGGGCAACCACCGACCGAGAGTGAGACTGTTCTGAGAATGAGGAGTAAGCAAATGCCAAATTCTATGAAAAATTCAGTGACACTAAAGACTGATAAACATCTATAAGAATAAACAACTTTGAGGTCCTAGTAAGAGTGGACTGAGTGGAATGTGAGCAGAAATCTGAACGGAGCAGTTTCTAAGTGAGTTGGAGGGAAGAAAAATGGAGCTGGTTGTGTAGACAACGATGTAGGGAAGTCTGGCTTGGAAGGAAGTAGGGAGTGATTAGGGTGTTGGTGTGGGGGGAGGGGAGCACATCTGGATATATTTAAGTGCCAGTAGAGAAGGTCCAGTTGACAGGGACCATTTTCCTCTACATAGGTAGGCAAAATAAGGGATAGATCTTGTGCAAGAGGAGAGATGGCTCTTCTGTCATGAGAGGACTGGATGAGGGAAGTCACATCTGTGGGTGTAGTGGCTACAAGTCAATGGAGTTCTTGCCCAATGGCTCCCGTTTTCACATTCTCAGCTGACAGTGAGCAGGGAGGGTGGTTGTACAAGATTTGAGGAGAGAGAACCATAGTAGAGGACATGTCATCATCTCTTTGGATTCCCTGGGTTTTACCGGCCTCTTATTCCAGCCACAGCTACAGCAGCCGGTTCTGCCTGAGCTCTGAACTGCTCTGTGTGGCTGCTTTCACATAGTCCTGGTCATGTGGCCTGTGCCACGTGTCAGGTCTGTGATTGGATTTTACCCGACTTACAAGCTAAGAAGTTAGCCTATTCCTGTTTCACCAATGCTGGCAGAATCCCTGAGATTGCTGGGTCAGAGAGACCCGGAAGGCACAGAAGGCAGTATGAACATCGAGTTTGTCAGTTCTCCTTGCCAAGGAATAGAGACAAGATAGCAGCAATACTTAGCAAAGTAAACATATTCTTGAACATCTTTGAGAATCTTTTGGGGACACATTTTGAATGGGCTGAGATCCTGTGGGAACAAGTGAAGGTTAACCTGGCAGCAAAATTTTGGGTAAGCGCTAATGTGACCTCGTTTGAACCCACAGTCTGATAAGGCCTGGAGCCTTTAGGTTACACTTCCGAATGCCTATCCATAGTGTATGGTGAGATGACAAGATTAGGGTTCTAGAATCAGATAGACGTGGGTTCAAATTCGCCTTCTAGCTGTGAAGTCCTAACCTCTCTGAGGGTTTATGCAACTGTAAGAAAACAGACAATAAACTCTTCCTCACAGAATTGCTGAAAAGGTGCAATGATATGGCATATGTAGGCAGGATCAGGTTTTTTTAATCCTAGCTAGTTAACGTATAATGTAAGAATGGTTTCAGGAATAGAATTTAGTGATTCATCACTTATAACACCCAGTGTTCGTCCCAGCAAGTGTCTTCCTTAATGCCCATTGCCCATTTAGCCCAGCTCCCCACCCAACACCCCACCAGCAACCCTCAGTTTGTTCTCTGTATTTGAGTCTCTTCTGATTTGTCTCCCTCTCTGTTTTTATATTATTTTTGCTTCCCTTCCCCTATGTTCATCTGTTTTGTTTCTTAAATTCCATATATGAGTGAAACCATATGATATTTGTCTTTCTCTGACTTATTTTATTTAGCACCACACACTCTAGTCCCATCCATGTTGTTCAAATAGCAGGATTTCATTCTTTTTGATCACTGAGTAATAGTCCATTGTGTATATACCACATCTTCTTTATCCATTCATCAATTGATGGACATTTAGTCTCTTTCCATACTTTGGCCATTGTTGATAGTGCTGCTATAAACATTGGGGTAAATCTGCCCCTTCGAATCAGCATTTTTGTATCCTTTGGATAAATACCTAATAGTGCAATTGCTGGCTCATAGGGTAGTTCTATTTTCAGTTTTTTGAGGAACCTCCATACTGTTTTCCAGAGTAGCTACACCAGTTTGCATTCCCACCAGCAGTGCAAACGGGTTCCTCTTTCTCCACATCCTCGCTAACATCTGTTGTTGTCTGAGTTATTAATGTTAGCCATTCTGACAGGTGTGAGGTGGTAGCTCATTGTGGTTTTGATTTGTATTTCCCTGATGATGAGTGATGTTGCTTGTATCTTCATGTGTCTATGATCCATCTAGATGTCTTCTTTGGAAAAGTGTCTATTCATGTCTTTTGCCCATTTCTTCACTGAATTATTTGTTTTTTGGGTGTTGACAAGTTCTTAATAGATTTTGGATACTAACCTTTTATCTGATATGTCATTTGCTAGTATCTTCTCCCATTCCACTGGTTGCCTTTTAGTTTTGCTGATTGCTTCCTTCATCATGCAGAAGCTTTTTATCTTGATGAGGTCCCAATAGTTCATGTTTGCTTTTGTTTCCCTTGCCTCTGGAAGCATGTCAAGTAAGAAGTTGCTGCGGCCAAGGTCAAAGAGGTTGTCCCTGTTTTTTCCTCTAGGATTTGATCGCTTCCTGTCTTATGTTTAGGTCTTTCATCCATTTTTAGTTTATTTTTGTGTATTCTATAAGAAGGTGGTCCAAGTTCAATCTTTTGCATGTTGCTATCCAGTTTTCCTAACACCATTTGCTGAAAAGGCTGTCTTTTTTCCATTGAATATTCTTTCCTGCTTTGTCACAGATTAGTTCGCCATATGTTTGTGGGTCCTTTTCTGGATTCTCTATTCTGTTTAATTAATCTATGTGTCTATTTTTGTGTCAGTACCATACTGTCTTGATGATTACAGCTTTGTAATATAGCTTGAAATCCAGAATTGTGATGCCTCCAGCTTTGGTTTTCTTTTTTAACATTACTTTTGCTACTTGGGGTCTTTTCTGGTTCCATACAAATTTTAGGATTGTTTATTCTAGCTCTGTGAAGAATGCTGGTGTTATCTTGATAGGGATTGCATTGAATATGGAGATTGCTTTGGGTAGTATCAACATCTGACAGTATTTGTTCTTCCAATCCATGAGCATGGAATGTTTTTCCATGTTTTTGTGTCTTACTGAATTTCTTTCATAAGGTTTCTAGTTTTCAGTGTATAGATTTTTCACCTCTTTGGTAGGTTTATCCCTAGGTATTTTATGGTTTTGGGTACAGTTGTAAATAGGATTGATTCCTTGATTTTTCTTTCTGCTGCTTCATTATTGGTGTATAGAAATGCAACCAATTTCTGTGCATTGATTTTATATGGTGGGATCAGTTTTTAAAATATTAACCAGAATTTTACTCTGTTCTTTCATTTTTTTGGTCACATTTAGTCATCGTGGCTATTTGACATGTATTTCTTCTGGAAAAGTTCACATACAAAAAAATAGAGGAAAAAAGAAATTAGTAGTAGGTTTTTGCATCTCAAAATCTGGCCCCCCCACAGAGAACTCAACACAAGAACAATAGGTTTGTAAGAATACCCAATGCTAAGTGTGAGAGATCAGAATATGCCACCTAAAATATACCACTTAGTATAAAGATTATGTTAAGCTGAAGACATTTAAGATTCAATAGATGCAGAAAAATAGCCTTCTCTGAGCTTTCTTATGTGACTAAAAGCAATAACATCTAGGAAATAAGGCTGCCATAAATACCTCTTCAGGGAAAATCTACTCCCAGAAGAGAGAAGAATAAAACCTACCCAAATTCCTTCTCCAGGGAAATTTTATGGCCTGGAAAGAGACAGAAAGACCGCTTGTAAGTGTATAGACAAGCATTATTACAACTTTCTTATCTCCTGTTTGTTCTCCTGAAAACCCAAACATTTTTTTATCTTTCTAAAAAGCCACTTATCTTCCTGTAAGTGCTTCTCTTCCCATTCTTCTTTACCTATTAGGATGGTATAGAAGCCCTAAATTCTAACCCCTACAAGTTACTCATCACTGAATTCTCTAGCATGTATGTGTGTTGCATGTGTAAGTAAGCTCTTTTTTCTCTCATTAATCCTTCTTTTGTCAGTTTATTTTCTTTTTTTCTAAATGTTTATTTATTTTGAGAGGGTGAGGGGCAGAGAGAGAGAGAGAGAGAATCTCACAAGGCTCAAACTTGCAAACCATGAGATCATGACCTGAGCTGAAATCAAGAGTTGGACACTCAACTGACTGAGCCACTGAAGCGCCCATCTTATTTTAATTTGCATGCCCTAAGTATATGAATTAAGATAGAGGAAAAGATTTGTTTCTTCCCCTACATGAGTAAGACAGGATTCTCTGTTCTCAGATTAAATAAAGAACCTCTGGGCTAGTAGAGAGGGAGAAGGAGAAGTATTCCAAGTGCAGGTATAATATGTGTCCCTACAGAGTGAAAATCATGACTCATACAGGGCCCTGCGGCACCAACCAGCCTGTTCTGCTGACCGTAGACCTGGTCCCCGCTGCAGAAGGCGTCCTGACGTCCATGCGGAGCAGCGGGCACAAGGCCTGGATTCCTGGATCCATGGCCAGTGTGCCATGAATGGGGGTGTGCCCGTCAGTGTTGTGTGTCAAAGCAGTGGGGACTGGGAGAGGCCAGTGCAGGTGCTGGCTGGCTCTCTTCTCTCTCTTTTCCACTTGTGCTTCGGGGCTCAGTTCTATCAAAAGTCAACAAATGGCAGGAAAAAGGTGTTTTCAGACCTCGGAGATTCTGTGCTCTGTACCCTACACATTGGCTTTTTTTTTTTTTAATGTTTTTTATTTATTTTTGAGAGACAGTGAGAGCGGGGGAGGGACAGAAAGAGAGGGAGATACAGAATCTGAAGCAGGCTCTAGGCTCTGAGCTAGCTGTCAGCACAAGAGCCCAATGTGGGGCTCAAACCCATGAACTGTAAGATCATGACCTGAGCTGAAGCTGGATGCTTAACCAGCTGAGCCACCCAGGGGTCCCCCTACACATTGTCTTAAGTTCTCCCGGTAAGGACAGTTTGAGACCAGAAGCGGAGCCAAGACTAGAACGGAGACAGAGGGGCTGCCGTGTGCGGGCTGGTTTTACAGGGCTAAAGGGGATGCTCACAGCATCTCTGATAGCTGCTGGCATGTAGTGTCCTGCCTGGATATAAGGGTTCATCTTATCTTTGGTATGAAACCTCACTAACCACAGGACTTCTGAGTACAGAGTGCTTCCTAGGAAGTTCACCTTGGATTTTGTTAAAAGGACTTGGAACTTCAGTTAAAGGGTGTTCACAGCTTCTGGGTTGGTGCAGGTGGAGGTTTGGGGAGTGGGCATGGCAGCTCTGTGCCTTCCTTACCCCTTCATGTGGTGTCCCAGGGTGTCCACGTGGGAGCTTCCAGTAGCACCAGAAGTCCCCCCCTTCCTCGTCCCGAGGACCAACTGTGGAAGTCCTAGAAAGGACTGAGTAGCCAGAGAACAGAACTGAAAATAATCGAGTATTAAGGAACTGAAACACCAAATAGGACAGAAAATTTGATGGGCTTTCACGGGAAGACTGCCATGGAAGATCTTTGTTTTTCAGTCTTTGAACATTCACTTCGTGTCCAGGATTTCCTCCCTCGAGTCTTCCCTCTGATGTCTTGGCCTTCTAGGTCCTGTCAGTAAAGTTCAGAGTATCTCAAAAAAAAAAAAAAAAAAAAATATATATATATATATAATATGTGTCCCTAGAGAGAGAGGCAGAGAGAGAGACCCCAGACCCCTACATGTCTCAGAAACATGTTTCAAACAACATGGAAACAGAAAAGACAACCTTAGAGCTTACTTTGCCCCATTTGTGGGATGAGAGCAATAAAACATTTCCTGTATGCTCAAAAGTGACACAGACATGTAGTCCAGATGGTCTTTGAACCCAAAGAAATCCTACAGATGGAAATAAGAGAGAACCCCATGGTGCCTGAGGCTGACACCTTAATTTTGGCCTACTAAGCCTCCAGAACTGTGAGAGAATAAATAAGCAAGGCTGTGCCAATATCTCAGAGATGTTGGTGTAGAGAGATGACAAGCAAGGACAGTATACACCCCCCAGGGGGCCTAATGCAAAAGAACCCTTAAAACTTCGGCACAATTTTGGTAGAGAATGAGGAAACCAACTTAACAACTTAGGTGAAATTAAATTTTGCCACCCCAAATGACAGGGGCACACCACAGAAATTAAACTGAATAATAGAGGAACAAAACTATTGTACAACTACTTATGGTTCCTGATCAGTATTGGCTATTTGTGGGGCTCATCTAGGGTGTCTTAGAATCCTGGGGTAGCTTATATCTGCTTGAAGACTGAGTACTAACCCTAGATCAGTATTAGTGACAAGTTATTCTGAGACAAAGTCTGTGATCTAGATGGAAATTTGTTGTGTAGAACTAATGCGAGCCTTCAACAGTCTTTGCTGATTTAGAAATACCAGTGGAGAGTGGTGAGAATGAACATGAAATGGGGCACCTGGATGGCTCAGTGGGTTTGGTGTCCGACTCTTGATTTCAACTCAGGTTATGAGGTTTGTAGGATCAAGCCCTGCATTGGGCTCTGCACTGGCAGCACAGCCTCTTGGGATTCTCCTCTCCCTCTTTCTGCGCCTCCCCTGCTTGCTCCCTCTCAAATAAATAAAGTAAAATACAATACAATACAATACAATACAATACAATACAATACAATACAATAAAATATTTGCACTTTTTCTAGTTTGTTGAGATTGGCCTGGATTGCAATATACTTTCCTCTTAGGACTGCCTTTGCTGCATCCCAGAGATTTTGGATTGTTGTATTTTCATTCTCATTAGTTTCCATATATTTTTTAATTTCCTCTCTGATTGCCTGATTAACGCAATCATTCTTTAGTAGGGTGGTTTTTAACCTCCACATTT
>PISW01003442.1:0-208488 GCA_004023785.1 Mungos mungo | reverse complement strand
GATGTTTAAAGAAGCAGCCAGCCCTGCTGGTTAGCCTGAGCGCCAGCGCCTTCGCCAGGCTCCGCCCCCTGGGGGCGGTGATGGTGACCCCGCCCCTGAGCAGACCGGTCAGTCATTGGTTGATGACTTTCCCAGTCTTCCCGGCCACTTTGCTCTCAGGACCCTGCAGAGAGCCTAGCAGTCGCTTCAGTTCTGGAGGACATCCAGGGTCCTTGCATGGGGGTCACTGTCCCGACACATCGCAAACATCAAGGCGGGGTCCGCGCCACCGTTAGGCCCAATCTGAGCAGATGTTAGGGACGTGGGCCAGGTTACCGGCTGCTGTGTGGGGGTCTGGATCCAGCCCTGCCCCAGAGCAGGGACCCCCACCCACAGCCAAGCTGGCCAGGCTCGGAATCGGCTGTGCAGCCCTGGGTAGGTCATTAGACCTCCTGCCTGTCCCCTCCCCGCCTGGGGCCCTCACCTTGTGTCTGCGCAGGGGACATGGGTTCAGGGTGTCCCCAAGTGTCCCCAAGTGCATGTGGCCTGAGAGCCGGTTGCTGTCTTCCCACTTCCCCATCGTCTGCACACCCGCCAGGACGCAAAGTCTCATGGACGCGGCATCCCCGTAGCGTGGCCGCCTCGCTGCAGAGCTCGGTGTGACGGCCGAGTCGGGAGAAGCCCGTCCTCCCCACGGGGGCCCCAGGGGCCGCGCCCAGGTGGCCAGGGGGAGCCGCCCTGGGCCGGCGGGGGCGGCGCCCCGTCAAACACGTCTGCGGGCCATCTTTGGCCTGGGGGCCACCTATTTGCACCTCTGATATGAAGTCCCTTATGCGCTTCTCTTACGAGAAGTTCATTTGTGTTCTGAGATTAGGGGATTAAAAAGATTTTTTTAAATGTTTATTTTTGAGAAGGAGAGCATGCGTGGGGGAGGGGCAGAGAGAGAGGGAGACACAGAGTCTGAAGCAGCTCCAGGCCCCACGCTGTCAGCGGGACTCAGACTTGTGAACCTCGAGATCGTGACCTGGGCGGAGGCCGAATGCTTAGCTGACGGCAGCGCCCCTGAGATCAGGGGATTGTTGACCGTGGGGTCCGTGTAGGGAAATCAGACACCAGGATCTAAACTGGCTGTCCACAGAAGACGCGTCAGGACCCCCGGGTGGAGCCGCCGATGCCCCGCGTGAGGTCTCTGGAACCTTCCCTTCCTCTGCAGCGAGCAGCGCACTCAGAGACCTGGGGTCTGACCTCGGCCGCCCTCCATCAAGGCCTGGGCCGTGGCCACAACCCCGCGGTGCCTGTCCTGGCTGCGTGACCGCGGGCGGCCCCCTCCTGGCACGCGCCTCCCTTCGCGCGGCTGTGACGTGGGGGTGGTCACGGAGGAAGCCGTCCCCGGGGCTGCAGAGCGGATGCTGTAACAGGGCACGTGGAGTGCCTGGAGGTGCCTGGCGGGGAGGTGGCACCGGGGAAACAGAGTCGCACGGGGACTTGTCTTTTTGTCCCAGCAGGTCACCGAGCTGTAATTTCTGTACTGACCCCTCGTGCTTTCAGGGCGCGCAGCTCGGTGCTTCTCGTGAGTGCGTGGGGCCGTGTGCCCACCGGCCTCGAGGTCAGACCGTTTCCGGTACCACCGGCGGCGGCCCTCCCGGTCCCCCGGTCCCCGGGCCGGTCCACGCTGCGGGGGCGCTGCGCACGCAGTGCTTTCGGTCACAAGGATGGAGGGTGGCTGCGTAAAGGCCCGTCCTGGTCGCCACCAAGCATCGCTGTCGCCTTCACCTTTGTCTTCATCAGACTCGGCCGTCTTTCCCAGGACCCTTCTCACCGGCGTCGGCACGGTCATTGCTGCGCAGAAAGCACTCGGGGAAGTTGGCTCTCAGCCCCAGGAGACCAGGCGGTCTGGTGGATTAAAGGGCCCCTGGCTGGGCCTTGCAGACTGAGCACAGGCGAGTCCCACCACTGGTCAGCCTGTGAAATGGGTGTGTAAGGCCTGCCTGCTCAGGCGTCCGCAGAGACTGCGTACCTGCCCTGCTTTACCCGGAAGCAGGTACCTTGGGTTCTGTGCCGCGGGCTGTGCTTTGCCTGTATTCACTGAGGCCCAAGACCCAGGCACTGTATTAGTTGTATTTTATGGCTAAGCGAATGGTGGCTCAGAGAGGTTAGGGAGATGTTCAGAGTCACACAGGTCGGATGCCGTGGGGCTGAGATCTGACCCGGGTGGCTGGCTCTGAACACTGGGCCCACAGCCCCTCTGCTTCGTGGAATAATTGCAGACCATCAGGTCTGTCATGGTTGTTCCACGGTCACTGAAAGCTCGGGTTCCTCTGTCGTCCTGCTCAGTTTTGCTCACACTGGCATTTATCCTCTGTGGTCTAAGATGGCGGCAGGAGCACCGGACATCACGTTTAAGTCCCAGAGGTACACATATCCGAGCTGAAGCAGCTCCCAGAGGCTCCTCAGCACGCCATTAAAGGTCAGAACCCCTCTGTGTGGTGAGGTTTTGCTGAAAAAGAGGCGCCTTGAGCAGAACCCACTTTCTGATGCTGCGTCAGAAGGGAGAACGGGGATCGGGCCGGAAACCAGCAGCCTGTGCTCCTGTGGGTGTTACGTTCATTTTGTTGTGTGGATCGACTGGAGAGAGAGGGGGAGGAACGAGCAAACACGGATGAGTGAGTGAAGACAGTCTGCCCAGACCCAGACCCTCCTCCCTAGACTGGCAGTTTCTGACGCAGTCTGGTCCGTGGAGCCCCGCGGCCTCGGGAGATTGCCACCCGTTAGTTGATCGGGGCCCTGCGTACAGTCCCGCGCTGGGCTGAGGGGACCCGGGGGCCGGCAGGAGGCTGGGTGACGCGGACAGACTGTTGTCCTTCCTCAGGGATGACCCCCTCCCACGCCATCTCCGTTCAAGGACAGACACCTCCTGAGCGGCCTCCGTGTGAGTGCTGGGGACAGAGGCGGGGTGGAGGCGCTGCCTTCGGATGAGGGACAGCAGGGCAGGGAGGTGGGCTGAGCCCGCGTGTGACAGCTGCAGGGACACAACGTGTGGCTCTGGGACCCAGGAAGGGCCCCTGGCATGCCAGGTGCAGGGGTGCTGCTGTGCGGGTCCCCCTGTGCCCCCACCCCTGCCCCGCGGTTACTAGCTCCCCCCCAGCCCCCCCGGGCCGTGAGGGCAGGCCATCCCGGTGGGCCTGAGGAAGTTCGGCAGAAACATTCGGGGGTGGGGGGCTGTTTCCTTTTTTAACACATCGAGGGAGCGCCAAGTGGAGCTCTGTCTCCACCTGCCTTGGAGTTCCGGTGTCGGGGGCCCGTCCCTCCCCCGCAGCCCGAGCCCTGCCCCGTGCCAGCCCCACCGCCAGCCCCCGGGCCTCCAGGGAGACTGGACGGACCGACGTGGTGACGGACCAACAGGCCAGTTAGGAGAGAAATGACCCACACGCGCTGGTGTCCCCGAGTCACACGGGCGAGCGCTTGCTTGGCCACCGGGTGGAGGTGGAATCAAGAACGTTCCGTTGAGGAAAGACCCATGTCGACTTTCCTTGTGACCCAGGCGTGGACGCACCTTGTCCGATGTCCAGGCGCCGGGGACTCAGAGACGCCCGGGAGGGTCTCCGGGCAAATCCTTCGAGAGCGCCTGACCCCTCCCCGTCTCCGTCGCCCACGGCCACGGGCAGGGGGTGTAGCCTCTCGTCTTTACGGACTCCGAGCGTCAACCCCGTTCTCCCGGAAATAACATTTTCCTTTTACACCCATAGTAAGTCATTTAATCGATGTGCATAAAATTTAATTAAATTACCTAATTACACAAATAAGCACGCCTGGCCTGTGTAGGTTTGGGGACACAGGGACCCATTCCTGGTGGGCACAGAGCTGGCTGTTGAGGACAGACAGCGATGGGCGGGGGCTGCGGGCGGAGTGCGGCCACCGGGTCCTGGTGTTCCAGGCTGGGGATGCGGGGTCACCCGGAGCCAGGGAGGGAGCTGGACAGAGCCCCCTCCCCACTGTCCTGTCATCCTTGTTTCTAGACAAGGCGTCTGTGTCAGTGGACGCTACAGACCCAGCAGCAGAGAGTTACAGGAGTTATTGCAGGGGCGGTGTTGGCGAGGCTGGTCTGGGCCCTGACTCGGGCTGCTGGGAAGGGCTGGAGCCCTCAGGCGCGGGCACAGGCCACTCTCCACAGGCGGCTTGCTTCCTCACCAGAGCCTGAGCCCACTGGGTCTTAAAGCCCTTCAACTGATTGCACCAGGCCCACCCAGAGCACCTAAGACAGTCTCCCTGATGTAAAGTCACCCGCTAGTGGACACCATTCACATCTAAGTACCTCCGGTGTGGCGCCTGGATGAGCAAATGAAGACCTGAGCCCATTGCCTCACCAGGTGGACACATCTGACTGTCACAGCCAGAGGCAGAGAGAAGTCGGCGAGCAGCCTGGAGATCCCACCGCTGATTGGTGGAGAAGTTAGAATCCCAGCCGGGGCCGGGCCTGGAACCCAGATTCTTTAAGCACAACATGATTTTCCATTTTCTGTATCCATTTTCCTGCCCGTTCATTCCACAGCCTGGCTGGGCGAGCTCTCCAGTAACGGCCAGTGTAGATGCAGCCTGTGTAGACGCAGCACAGAGTTCCGTCGCCGGCACCGGTGCTCTCTGTCCAGGCCCTACCTGGGCGTCAGGCTCTCCCTGCATTTGGCTGTAACGCGTCCATGCCTGTAAGAGCTCTTCTGAAAACCTCAGCCTTGAACTCGGACCGTTGGCTCAGCGCACACGGCGTTTATAACCTTGTAGGCGGCACCCACGGTCCTGCTGATGCGGCCGACGCTTGGTCTACACTCCGGCCACCACTGAATTGCCCGCCTTTGGGCTCTCCGCCAGCCTGCGGTGACACGGTGCCTGGGGGTCGGTGGCTGTTAGTGCAGCAGGGTCGTGGGAGGGGGTGAGGGTGGTGGGCTCCACACCCCCCCCAACAGCGGCAGCCCAGGGCCCCTGGCTGAGTGGCTGGCACTGTGCCCGGTGCTGGGGACTTGGCAGCAGCTGCAGGAAACAGGGCGAGGAAAGGCCAGATGGATGAAGCGCCCGCGCCCCTGGGAGTCTCGGGTCCCGGCGAGGCCAGCCCCACGCGCTGTCCTGGGTTTGCGCGCACAGCCTCTGCCTCCACGGCCTGAGCGGCAGGTAGGGGTGCGGTGGGCGCGTCCTTTACAGCCTTGGCCAGTGGCTGACCCCGGGCCACCCCGCCGCAGGTCAGTGCCGGGCCTCGGGCCTGTATCTCCCCTTCCTCCCCACCTCTCCTTCCTCCGACCACAGACGGGGCCCAGGGCTCAGCACGGGCGGTACAGCAAGGGACAGCGAACGTGTGGGGTGATGGCGGGGACAGAGGGCTCAAGTTGGGGGCCGCTGTTCCCCAGCATGGAAGCCCTACCCGCTCGGGGCCTGTACCTGCCCCTGCTCTTTGTGGGGCCTGGTCTTAGGGTCATCCCCGCGAGAGGCCTCTCCTCCTCTGCCCCCCACCCCCCGCCAGGCGGCTCACAAGGCCCTGGGGTCTGCTGCCCTGACAGCGCCCCGTGGGGCTCCCCAGCGCCCCGCGCCCGCCTGCCTGTGACGGGAGGGATCCCCGCTGAAGGGCTGTGGAGAGGTGTCCCCAGGGGAATCCCGTCCCAGGCAGGGACACGGTGTGGCGGGGATGCGGGGTGCCCTGCTGACTGGAGGCCGGCCCCGCAGTGGGGTCTGTTCCCCGGGAAGGGGCTCCGGGAACGGCCCGCGGGGCGGCTGCGCTGCCTCCTCGGACGGAGCCAGCTCCCCGTTCTCACCTGACGCCCAGGTGACTTCAGTCGTCTGTTTGGCCCTCAGCCCTGGAAGCAGGGGGCTTGGGGCCCGTGCACAGAGGGAGCTTGGGGGCCCGTGCACAGAGGGAGCTTGGGGGCCTCTGGGGCCAGGGTGTGGGGCCTACCTGCCGCCAGGGCGCCCGCTCTGCCTGGGGGGCAAGGGGTGGTGGTGAGGGAGACGTACCCAAGTCGCCAATTCTCGTGTGTTTTCAAGGGAAGCCAAAAAGTGGATTTTTAAAAGTGAAACACCCAATCAATTTGCGTCGGCCGCAAATGTGGCCACTTGTGTTTGGACCATGGAGCTGTGACGGGGCTGGGCCCAGGCTGTCCCCCCCACCCCCTTGCCTGGACGGAGTCAGGCCCGCCAGCTCGGCCCGGGGCCAGGGCCGGTGTCCCCGCCAGCCGCAGCCCTGCCGAGCTCTCCCTCCCGAGTGTGAGGTGAGGCGAGGTGGGACGTGCTGGGCTCACGCCCCAAACCTCCGCGGCCTCGCCCTGCACGGCGCGTCTTGCACACGGTCCGCCGTGGTCAGGCCGGGCCTCTGGGCAGCTGTCACCGCTCTGGTCGGGCTCCACCATCTGGGGCGCGGCCCAGCTGGCCGTGGGGGGGAAGGGAGCCCGTGGAGGGTCCCACAGCTTTCCTAGGGCTCCGCCCAGACGCAGCTCTGTCCTGCTGCCGGCTGCCACGCTGACCCGCGTGCGGCCTGGCGAGTGTGGGGACACCCCAGGCCCCGGAGAGCAGCGGACGTGTCCACACTGCCGGCCCAGGTCGGCTTCTGGACCATCAGTGGGCCGCGGGGTGGGGCAGGGGCTGCACGACGGTGCGGTGCGGTGTCTCCACGGGCGCAGTGGCTGGTCGGGCCTCGGTCACCACCTTGTGCCTGTGCTGCTGTGAGACGGGCGCCAGGAGTCTGAGGGAGGAGGGTGAGTGAGTGTCTGATGGCGGAGGGGTGAATGTGTGTCTGATGGTGGAGGGGTGAGTGAGGGAAGGAGGAGGGGTGAGTGAGTGTCTGATGGGGGAATCTGGGAGAGTGATGGAGGGAGGCCTGTGTCTGGTGGCAGGAGACCTGCGTGATTGTCTGATGACGGAGGGGTGAATGTGTGTCTGAGGGAGGAGGTGAGTGTCTGACAGGAGACTGAGTGACGGAAGGAAGTCTGTGTGAGTGTCAGATGGGGGAGGGAGGGGTGAGGGTCTGAGTGAGGAGGTGTGAGTGAGTGTCTGACGGAGGGGAGCTTCCTGGGGATCCTGGCCGGCAGAGGTGCCGCGGGGTAGAGGTCGCAGCTCCTTGGCTGAGGCAGGAGGGACCGGCCTCGGGGCACCAGGGGAACAACACAGAATCCAGTGACAGTAGTAATGCGCCCCTGGCGTGTGCCAGCCCCTTGCCTTTGGTGTTCTCGCCCCTCAGTCCCCCCGCACGGGGTCAGGGGGCAGGTGGGGGCTGGGGACTGGAGGCCCAGTGGGGGGGGCGTTAGCAGGTGGCAGGGCTGAAGGTCCACCTCGGACTCCTGCTGGTGCTGGCTCCGGGGGCGGAAGTATGACCACCTTCCACAGAGCCTGGGGCGCGGGGACGGTGCGGTGGCACCCTTGTTCTCGTCCGACCCGCGTGGGCATCCAGGTCGGCCAGCTGCCCGCGGCTGCACCCGCTCACCTCCCCGAACCCACCCTCTCCGTCCCTCACGTCCTGCTCAGCAGGTCTCATCCGGGCCCCGCTGTCCACCGTGTTCTCAGCGCGGGGTCAGGGGCTCACCACGGACCCGTTCAGCGGAGGGGCAGGCGGGCCCTGGGGACCCGGAGTACGAGCTGGTGCCAGGCCCTCCCGGGGACGCACACCCACGGGTGTGCACACTGTCCCCGGGGGCCACGCCCTCAGCCTGCCCTCGGCCGGGTGCCCGGTTCAAGTCCCCGAGGCCCTGGGCCAGCGCCGGCCTCCGCACGGTCCCTGTGTGTGTGCGCCTGTGTGTGTGCGCCGGTGGGGACCCGGCCGGGAGATGGGCAGGAGCCTCCCCCTAGTTACGGGCGTTTCCTCTCCTGGTGCTGCCCCCCCACGCGCCGCTGTCTCAGCGGGAAGAGTCCGAAACAGCCCGTGGTGGCTTCCCCGGCGTCCCTCCTGGCTGGCGGGCTGTGCTCCTGGATTGGGAGACGGAGCACCTCCAGGGGGAGCTGGGGAAATCCCGTGGGAGCTGGACCCCGCCGCACCCCTCCCTGAGCGCCCCCCCACCCAGCAGCCCGGGGACTGTGTCTGCAGGGCCTCCAGGAGCTCCTGGAGGCTGAGGTTTCCCGCGACAGTGGTCCGGCAGCATCCCCTGCCCCCAGGCTGCGCTGGAACACGCTTCCGAGGGCGAGGGGCCCCCGTGCGCTCATTTGCCCCCTGGTCTTGCTGCGCATGCGCACCTGTGGCACGCTCCGGGGTCTGCGCGGGCGTTCACCCGATCGCATCTGCCTCTCGGAGCCTCGCGGTCGCCTCTGTCAGGTGGGCGCAGTCCTGCTTCCTGCCGTGCGACAGCTCGCGGGTTTGCTGTGGCTGCTCCGCAGGGGAGGTGCACAGGCAGGAGGCGGACGGAGGTGAGGCCGCGTCCCTGTCTCCCGGGTATAACTTGCACGCGCACTGCGCTCCCTCCGGAGCCGACGTCTTCCGCACGCCTTGGACGTTTCACTGCGCTTGGCCGCTCGCGGGTCCGCAGCACCTGCCCAGAATGTCCGATGGGGGTGCCGGCCCCAGGAAGGCCTGCGTCTCCTGGTGGTTGGTTCCGCCCTATCCTTTCTCGGACTGCAGCCTGGAGGAGTCCAGAGAGTGCTTCCAGATCCAAATCCAGTCATGGCCCCCCCCACCCCCACCCCACCCCTGCCTGCCTGCCTGCCTCACACCACCTTCTTGGACTCCTGGAATGGGTCCAGACCCCTCTGGGCAGACGCCAGGCCGTGCCCCACCCAGCTGCCTGCCCCACAGAGGCTCACACATCTCCATTCGGTCTGAAGGGCACTTCTGGAATTCCTCCTGACCCCAGGACCTTTGCACCTGCTCTTCCTTCCCCTCCTCGCTGAGGAATCCCCACTTAGACTTTGGCTCTCAACTCAGGGGTCGCCTTCCGGGAGCCGGCCATGCCCAGGTCAGTCTGCCTAAGCCAGGCTTTCCTATCACTTTCGGTTCTTCCTCCTCACGTGTGTGATGGCAGAGTGTCTGTCCCTGCTGGCCCCAGAGGCAGGGCCGGTCTCCCATCTCACTGCCATACCCCGGGGCCAGGCACATCATGAGCGATCATGCACAGAATGTCTGATGAAGGCAGAAGTTCAGTCTCAAGAGTGTGATCCTGGGTGCCCCCTGGCCTTCCCGGGGTAGGGCTGGGGCTGGACTGGAACTCTGGACACGCAGCGCCGCCCTCAGGGCCTGCTTCTCTCCTGTCCTGGGTCATCACGCTCCTGTCTCCTGTAAGAAGCTCACAGGGAAGGGGCTGGGGTCCTCTGCGGGGAGGGTGGGTGAGTGCCCTCGGCTGTGTCATGCAGGGTTGCATCCCCCCCCAGGGGGCTGCCCACGGCTGGCTCGGAGGTGCCCCCGGGGCCGGCTGCGTGCACAGCCTGGTGACTCCCGGTGGAGCCCTGCGGTGCCCGGTAGGACCCGGCCTGCCTCACCCCTCCGGCTGATGGCTTGGGTTCTGGTCGCGAGCTGTCCACACATTTTAGGGATCGGATGAGGTGCCTCCCTGGGAACTCCGTCCATGAGCGGGAACTCGCAGGCTGGGTTTTTGTGCGCCATCTCTGGAGTGGGTACTGTGTGCCAAGCAGGCACTTAACATACACTCGGTGCGTTGGCTCATTCCCTTCTCACAGCTCTGGGAAAGACCGTTCCGGTCGTCATTTTGGAAGAGCGACAGGCCTCCGTCAAGAAGAGCCCGGGGTGGGGGTGGGGTGGACATGCCAGTGGGGGGTTGGGGGACTGGTCAGGTGTGAAGAAATCTTCAGCCTCAGGTGTCCCTGTGGGCATCCGGGCTAAGCACTCACTAGGCAGCAGGCTCTGCCTCCTATAGATCCTCCACGGGCTCTGCCAAAAGTTTCCTCTTCCGTGAAGCCTGCCGTGACCACAGCCCCGTCTTGAAGTGAGGTGTGTGAACAGTGAGGAGACGCTGGGGCTCGGGGGTGGGATCTTCCCACGGCGGGCTCCCCCTCACGTGGGCCTCAGAGGAGATGGGTCTCCCCTACGGCCTCCTCCACCTGCCTGGCCACCCGTCCGGCACAGCCCTGATTTGACTCCTCCGGGCACTAGCGCCCTCTGGACTCGTTTTGTTCAGTTGGTTACTGTTTGTCTGCGTGCCCCCTTTAGCCTGCGAGCCTTCGGGGCAGGGGAGGCTTGTCCCCGGCCGCATCTGGGGGCCGGAACTGCCTGGCACAGGGCAGAGACCCCACCGTCCTCTGCTGACCAACCAATGGCATTTGGGAGGTTTGGGGACAGAGAGGGAGCCCCGCCCGCGCGCCAGGTTTAGGCGCCTTCCCAGGGGCAGATGGGGAGCTGTGGGGGGCGGGTTCGGGCCCCACCAGACATCGGGACAAGACTCGAGGCCCCCGCCCCCGGAGGCGCGCACACAAAGCCCGCGCCGGTGGTGTTCCCGGGAGGCGGGAGCAGCCAGCCCGGGGGACGCCCCCGGCTTTGTGCCGGGACAGCCAGTGTGAATAGCAGACAGATATTTCTGGAGGCAGCATCCTCTTTGGGGCCAAGGATCGGCCCCGGCTTCTGGGCGTTCGCAGGCACAGCCCCGCCGTCGCCCTGGGGCGGCCCGAGCGTCCGGAAGCGGGCGGCTCCTGGCCGGGACCCAGGCCCCGTGTCGCTGGAGTTGCCGGGAGGACCGGAGCTCGGTGCTCTATCGGGCTAATTATGCGCTCCCGCCTGACAAGCCCTTTATCTGTTGTGTGTATTTGTTTTGGGCTGTGCCGCCGACTCCGGCGCGTCCCCTTGGAAGGCTGGTCCTGCGCCCCGCGGAGGAGGGGGGCGGCCTGGCGGGGAGGCAGGGGGTGCCCCTCCCTGGGCTGCGGCTCCGGAGGCGGCGCTCGCGGCCCCTCCCCCTGCGCGGGCTGCGGGCAGGCTGCTGGGGCAGGAGCGGTGCCTTCGCTGCTCGGGAGGGACTTCCTCCCTCTGGGGCGGCCCCGGGGGTCCTGCGGGCCGGCAGCCCTTCCCGGTCCCAAGGCGGCCCGGGGACAGCCCACCACCTCCCTCCTGTGCCGGGATCCAACTCACTCGCCAGCAAGGACCGGCCACCAGAGGTCCCCTCTCTTCTCCAGCGTTTGGGGACAGGACCTTCAGGGGTGCACCGGCCACCGAGACTCCTGGGTGGCCCCTGGCAGAGCCCGGGAGGAGTCTGCAGGCGGCCACCATGGTGCAAAATGTGATC
This sequence comes from Mungos mungo, assembly GCA_004023785.1. NCBI lineage: Eukaryota > Metazoa > Chordata > Mammalia > Carnivora > Herpestidae > Mungos > Mungos mungo. The sequence continues at coordinate 197,323 of PISW01003442.1, read as the reverse complement.
CTCGTGTTTTTCCGCAGACGGCTGAGCCAGAGACCTGCCGTGGAGGAGCTGGAGAGAAGGAACATCCTGAAACGTGAGTAGCTTCTACCCCCACCTCTTCGGGGCGAGTCTGTGGCAGGTGCACCCAGCCCGCTCCCCGTGGCCCCTCGGGGTCCGACTGCCCCGAAAGGAAACCCTAGAGCAAAGTTGATTCCCTTGGAAATGTCTCCTTTTACAATTAAGAGGGGAAAGCTTGCCTCCGGGCCATGAAAGGGATCCCTATTTCCAGGGTTCTTTAAGTAGCCCTGCCAGTGCCTCCATATTCCCTTGGCACCGCGGGCCTCAGGCGGGTTTCCCTGGCCGAAACCGCAGGGAGGAGGCGTGCCCCGGGGCGGGACAGGAGGGCAGGGGCGAAGTGAGTGCCGTCGTGGGAGGCCTGCTGGAGGGTCACAGAGCTGTCTCCGGGACCCCCCACCTCCCGTCCCGGCTCCACGCCGCCCGGGGTCCCCAGGTGTGTGACCACAGGTGTCCACAAACCGCCTCGCAGCAGAGAGTGCGCGGTTCAGGCTCCTTAGAGCCCCCGGTGGTTCTGGGCGGTCAGACCCCTTCCGAGTGTTTCTCAGACACTTCTCTGGTCCACAGACTCTAGCTGTCAAAACACTTTGCACAGAAAGTGTCTTCTGAGGGCCTGGCTTATTTAAAGTGCTTTCGTTGTTTCGCCTCTTGACCCGATGCACGCTGCACACATGCTCCGAGTTTGGTGTCTTATTCTGTGAACGTCTTTTCACAAAGTTAGGGCAGCGCCCGAGCGGGCTCTGGCGGAAGGCAGGTGGCGGACCCTCGTGATGGCCTGGGCACGGTGTCCCCGCTGTTCCCTGTCCTCCATCCCCGCCGGGGCACCTTCACCTGCCAGGGGTCCCCTCCTTTGTAGACAGGTGGGAATATTTCACACCGTGAAGAGGGACTGCACGTTGTCACCGTCAGACCTCAGATAGGCACCTGGTCTTCTCAGTTGTATGGACTTGGCCATGTCTCAGGATTGATCAATTGGTTGATTTCAAATTGTGTTTAATGTTTGTTTATTTTTGAGAGACAGAGCATGAATGAGGGAGGAGCAGAGAGAGAGGGAGACACAGAATCCGAAGCAGGCTCCAGGCTCTGAGCTGTCAGCACAGAGCCCGATGCGGGGCTTGAACCCATGAACCGTGAGACCATGACCTGAGCTGAAGTCAGACGCTTAACCGACTGAGCCACCCGGGCGCCCATGTCTGAGGATTTAAAGAAGAGCCCGTCATTGATTACCTGCATAATCATGTAGACAGAGAAGAAAGTCAAGCTGTTTCAGTTAACAAGTGAATTTTCTTAAAAGTTTATTTATACTGAGAGGGTGGGGAGGGTCAGAGAGAGAGAGAATCCGAAGCAGACTCCGTGCTGTCCGCATGGAGCCTGATGCAGGGCTCGATCCCGCAAACCATGATCAGACCTGAGCCAAAATCAAGAGTCAGATGTTTAACCGACTGAGCCGCCCAGGCGCCCTGCAATATTAGGCTATTCCAAGATTCCATCACTTACTTATAAAGCTACTAAATCACAGTTTCCTTTAAGTAGCTCAGGGTGCTGGTGGGCACGTTGTAGATTTTCTGGGAGGGGTGTGCTGCCCCATGGGGGGCCGCAGCTCTGCCCCTGAGGACCTCTCCCCTGCTGCCGGGGGCGCCGGGTGCTCCCAAGTGAGCACCCCCAATCATATTCATCTTCGTAAATAAACGTCAGAGCCTTAAAATTAGAACCAGTGCTTGGTGAATAGAGGTGGTAAGTGGATGCGTGGAACTTTCTGCACGCACCTCCTGAGAGGTAGGGAGGAATGGTTCCCTCCGCGGTGGCCATGGCGACCCCTGCTTTACCATCGAGCCAAGCAGCCCGGCAGCTTCTCAAGTGCCTTGAGTGGGAGTGGCTGCGGATGTCACCGCCGGTGGGTGGTGGGTGTTTGATTTGTCTCATCCTGCGGAGCTGAGGAGAGGGTGACGATCTATGACCCAGCACGAGGCGTAGAGTCACAGACGCCCAGCGTCCCTGCTACAGTACGTGCTCTGCCTGTGGTCAGTCCTCGGAATGTCATCACGTCGAATCTGCTCCCCCACACAGGGAGGCCCAGCAAGCGGGGTTTGGGGGGGGGCTGGGACTGGCTGTGACCAGGTCTCGGAGGGACCGTTAGAACTCGGTGTTTCTCGGGGTGCCTGGGGGGGCTCAGTCGGCTAAGTGTCTGGCTTCAGCTCAGGTCATGACCTCACAGTTCGTGGGTTCAAGCCCCGAGTCCGGCTCTGTGCTGACAGCTCGGAGCCTGGAGCTGCTTCGGTTTCTGTGTCTCCCTCTCTCTCTGACCGCCCCCCTCCTGCTCACACTGTCTCTCTCTGTCTCTCAAAAATAAGAAAAAAACATTTAAAAACAAAAAAAAAAAAAGGAACTCGGTGTTTCCCGTGGATGAGACACAGCGGCAGGCGGCGGCAGGAAACCCGGCGCGCCCGCGTGAGGCCCCCGCTGCCCGCACGGCGCTCAGGGCGTGCCGCTCCCCCCCGCTTTGATCGGTACAGCAGTGGTTCGCACCGCCGCCCCCATCTCCTTGGCAAGGACACAGAGCCACAGGCTGCCTGGCGCCGCGGGCCGGGGTCGGAGCCCTGCCTTAGGAGCAGCGCTCCATCTCTCAGGATGTGCAGAAGACTCGAGTGTGGCCGTCCAGGCCCCTGGCCCTCCTTCCGGGACGTCTGGGTATGGGGACCGGGGTCAGGGCCGCTTGTTGTGTATGAGGCGCAGGGGTTTCTGGGTCTGGGAACAAAAGGCCCACAGACCTGTACCCAGGTGGCACTCAGAGATGGCCCAGGGCTCGGGCTCTGGGGAAGGACTTGTCGTGCCCCGTAGAGCACCTGGTGCAGAGGGGCCCCTGCAGGGGAGGGGACCCCCGCCAACGATCGGCACCCCAGAGCACCCTGACCGTGGTGGTGACGTTGTTCATGATGGAAAACGCAGATCTGGTTTCTTTCCCTGTTTTCACGTGGAGGCTGGGCCTGGCTGTCCGTGGCCTGTCTTTAAAGAGATCCGAAAAATTCGCCTCCTGTCACTGGAGTCCCTCGTGGCCGGCCTGGCACTGGTACTTCCACAATTTTTTTCTTGATCGTCAGCTTCCTGGTTCGGCCATGCAGCTGTGGCTTCTTCTGGTTTATCACTCGGATTAAAAACAGAGCATAACACGTTTCATTTCCTTTTCTAAATCATTCAAACGTGAGACAAATCTCCCTTTTAAAAAAAAGATTACTGAAACGTGCCGTGTATCCAGCTCCCATGAACGCAGCCCCCCAAGCGCACCGGTGTGCGGGATGTTGTCGGCAGAGGCAGGCGGAGCGGGGCTGCGTCACCTGCCGGTCTCCGCCCCCCTCCCGCCCCCCTCCCAGGCGGCCGTGTTTCTAGGATCGAGAGAGGGGGCAGGTACGGGGACGTGAGGCTTTCTTTAGCAACAGGGAGTGCCAGAAATAGGGCATCCATTATCTCGTATCCCCGGGCAAAGCTGCCTTTTTACACCGCGGCTCCCGGGTCTCTATTTTTAGCTCCCGCGTGTAGGTGCCAGGAAGCCTTGAATGTTAATAGTAGCCGCTCAGGGAGCCGAGCTGAGCGCGGCCCGGAGGCTCCTCTGAAGGCACGTCGTGTGGAGCGTGCGGAGTGTGCTCGCTTCTGCCGCGGGGACCCGGCTGGGTTCACGCTCGGTGTAGATTTGAAATATACCCTGAAATACAGACGCCAGGCAAGCCCGTGCGGCCGAGTCTGGGGAGGTGGTTCCTTGCTGTGTCGGTTGTGGCCGCACGTCCGCACTCCTAGCGAGTAGGAGGAGGAAACAGTGAGCAGTGACCGTTGTACCAAAACCTGCTTAATCCGCTAAGACCGTCGGAGTGCCATCTACGGTCCTGGACGTAAATAGACAAGAAATATTTGATGAGGGAGGAACTCCCTGTTTCTCCCGCAAATAAATGCACGGCCAAGGGTGCCCGGTGACTGCTGACCCAGAGGACGCCCGGGGGAGGCTGGGATGGGGCAGAGCTGCCCCAGGGCACGTGTCTCTCTCTGTGTGGCAGCAGGACCTCGGCCTGAGCCGTGGCAGGTGGAGTGGAGGACAGCCAGCTGTGACATGGGGAAAAGGGGAAGAGGAGGGCATGAGCTCACTTCTCCGCCAAAAACAAAGGCTAAATCCGTTTTTCTTTTTCCTTTCTCTGTTAACCATTCACAGAAAGGAATGATCAGACAGAGCAGGAAGAAAGAAGGGAAATCAAGCAGAGATTGACAAGAAAGGTACTGTGACCTCAGCGCCTTTTACCCCCTGAATCTTGAGGGACAGGCGCACTGGAGAGGGGCCGTCTGGGCGGTGCTGGAGGTGACGCGGGGCGTCCCCATGTCGCGGTGCTGGGGGTGACGCGGGGCGTCCCCGTGTCATGCTGGGGGCGTGATGCGGGGCGACCCCGTGTCGTGGTGATGGGGGGTGATGCGGGGCGTCCCCGTGTCACGGTGCTGGGGGGTGACGTGGGGCGTCCCCGTGTCGTGCTGGGGGGTGACGCAGGGTGTCCCTGTGTCGCGGTGCTGGGGGGGGTGACGTGGGGCATCCCCATGTCGCGGTGCTGGGGGGTGACATGGGGCGTCCCTGTGTCGTGCTGGGGGGTGACGCGGGGCGTCCCCGTGTCGCGGTGCTGGGGATGACGCAGGGCGTCCCCGTGTCGCGGTGCTGGGGGGTGTTGTGTCGTTGGACGACGTCTTCCTGGCCAGCAGCGGATGCACTCCCCAGGGCCACTGCCACCCCCGGGGTGACCCTCCGTGCCTGCGGGTGAGACCCACATGGGGCACAGGACCGCTCGTGTGGCGGGACAAGCCCCATGACATGCCACTTCTGTCTGGGATGAGTTTGTAACGGCGGTTTCCTCAGTCCCCGGGATCCCTGCGTGGCGCCCGAGAGGCAGACCCCCCCCCCGGTATCAGCGTCGGGTTACCGGGAGGCCCTTCGGCACCTTCCATGACCTAGAAGCCCCTGCTGGCAGACAGTCTTGATCAGCCTCCGGGGAAGGTGGAGCTGGCCCCGGCCAGCTCGGTGACAGCTGCACAGTCCCATCTAGGTCAGGGCACCGGCAATCTCTGAACTTGAGCGTCCTGGTGTCTCTCTGTGCTCCGCAGAAATGACAAAGACGTCCTGATAGCGTCAGGTTCATCGAATGTCCTACCTGAGCTTGACTTGCGAGTCTGCTGTGGCAGCGTCCACGCCGTCAGGGACTTCTTGTTAAGAGCTCATCTCACGAGACGGGGAGGAGGCTGGCCGTCCCCCCTGTTGGACGTTAGGTGGCCGCCCTCTCCGAGGGCATATGGGGTGCAGCTGGGCCCCTGGGAGGGACCCCTCTGAGGGAGTGTGTTGGGGGGCTGCCATTTACGAGTGCGTGGCCTGAGCCTTCACGTTGGAGATTGTAGGCATTAGGGTCATTCTACTTCACTGTCGTGGAGTTTCCCGTTTGCCTCTAGAAACGGGTTTGCCCAGAGCTTTCTGGGAAAGCCGCTCTGGCCGGTGAGACTAGCTAACTGTGAGGACCTCGTGTTTCAGCTTAATCAGAGACCCACGGTGGACGAGCTAAGGGACAGGAAGATTCTGATACGGTTCAGTGACTACGTGGAGGTGGCCAAAGCTCAGGACTACGACCGGCGAGCCGACAAGCCGTGGACGCGCCTGTCAGCGGCCGACAAGGTACGGAGCGGGCCTGTGCGCGCTGGCCGGGCGCGGGGGCAGCGCCGCGTGACGGGGGCCTGGACGGGGGCGGGATTCCCGCGCGGGGGCCACGACACCGAGGCTGGTCCTTCCTGGAGGCAGCTCTGTCCCTGCCGCCGCCGCTCAGTTGGGTTCGTACTGAAGAATCGAGCCCCAAACGCCATGCGGGGTAGTTTTTTTAAATACGTTTTTTACTTCTTTGTCTCCCATAGATGGTAACACGCAAACATGTGGTCTAAGTGTTACAGGTCGTGAGAGATGTTGTCACGGGTGAGAATAGCCAGGTTGCCTTGAGGTTTGTTTTGTTTTGGGGGTTTTCCCCTTAGGGAGGGGGAGGGGGACCCTACCACAGTAGGTGCCACCGGGTCTTGAATTAAGCCTGTGCTTTGACCCCCGACGTGGGTTTCACGAAGATCATCCGGGATCGTGGCTGCGTTTCCAACGAGGGGGTGAGGTCTGGAGGCAGTTTGGGTTGTCATCAGTGGCGGTTGCCACTGGAGTGGAGTGGGCAGAGCCCCGGGTGCCCCTGAGCACCCCCCAATGCACAGGACGGCCCCGCAACGGGGAGCTCGCCAGTCCTGAATGTCAGGAGTGTGGGCGCTGAGGAACTCCAGTCTGGATGAACCAGAAGCGGGCAAAGCTGGAGGAAAAGCAGCAGCAAACAGAGGTTTACACAGAATTAGCGACAGTGAGACAGAGAGGGGTGGAGGAGGCCGAGGCGCTCAGGAAAACCCTGGCAGTGTAGATAGAGGCGGCTCTGGATCCACCCCGGACTGGTCCGGTGCGAGGGGTCTCTGGGGGCCTGCGGAGCAGTCTGACCCGAACGGTCTGGGTGCAGGACGAGAGCAAGGAAGCAGGGGGTCCCGGATGCTGGGGGACGAAACAGGGAATGAACATTCACGCAGCCCTCGCGCTGTCCCGGACTGAATCCCCCTGTCCGGCATTATCGTTTCATTTAATCCTCAGAAAATCCCCGTGAGAGATGTGTCCTTATTACCCCTGTCGAGGTGCTATGGGACAGATGACTCGGAAGGGCTCGGAGGGTATGCTCCTGCCCGTGGCCACACGCTGTAGGTGGGCAGGACTGAGGCCTCTACTTCTGGCCGCTGGTGATTTTACAGCTTGTGGGAAGAGCAAAATCACACGCTTAGCCGGCGCGTTGGCTGAATGGGCTCCTGGTTCCTCGTTCCCCGTGTGCAGATCGTGAGTGAGGGTACATGCACGTGTACTCCGGAGCGCCTGGGGGCTCAGTCAGTTGAGTGTCTGACTTCGGCTCAGGTCATGATCTCGTGATTTGCGGGTTCAAGCCCCGCGTCGGGCTCTGTGCTGACAGCTCAGAGCCTGGAGCCTGCTTCCGATTCTGGGTCTCCCTCTCTCTCTGCCCCTCCCCTGCTCCTGCTCCGTCTTTGTCTCAAAAATAAATAAACAAAAAAAATTTTTTTAAATCAAAAATAAATGCATTCGGGTGTCACATCCCCTTGGCTGGACGCAGGCAGTCTCAGCCCTTTGGGCGAGGGGGGAAGTGTGTGTGTCTCTGAGCACGGAAGGAATGGTCCCTGGGATCTTGGCTCGGAGCCTCTCCCTGCCCCCAGCTGGGCCCTGAGGGTTCACGTGAGGGTGTGCACGATCCTAGGGGGCCCGGGGAGCCTGGAGGAGCCGGAGGACCCGCCCGGAAACGCTGGGGTGCGCACCCCACCTGCGAGCAGCGACGGTCCTGGTTTTCACACGCCGCCAAGCCTGACCTCATGCTGCGGCTAGGATGGCTTCTCAGTGATCTAATCGCAGAATCCCAAGTTCACCAGAAGCTCAACCCCCTTCATGATTCTGGTGTCCCTACTTCATAGGGTCCCTAAGCGTGTGCTGGATCCACGTGTTACATAGGTGGGGGCGTCTTCCTTCCCCGGGGCAGCAGATCAATTCACTGACCTCCCCACGGGACCCGCGGCGGCGGGCCGTGATGGTGCAGAGAGGCTGACTGCTGGGCCGCAAGTGGTCTCCTTTTCTCCGCTGGAACTACGTCACGGAACAGCAGGTCTCCGCCAGGCTTGGGAACTGCGGTTAATTCACAGCCTGGGTACTGATTTCCCAGGTCAACTTCTTCATGTCCTGTGTTTACATTTCAGGCAGCCATTCGTAAAGAGCTCAATGAATACAAAAGTAACGAGATGGAGGTCCATGCATCAAGCAAGCATTTGACAAGGTCAGACTTCTAAATGTTTGTGCGAATTTCATGGCACCTATAACACGGTGTTTCTTTAGAAAGAAGAGAGGAAACACCACAGAGATCTATGTATTTGGGTAAACAGATTCCGTATTTCTGCCGAGAGCCGTGCTGAACACACAGCGCGCCTCCGTCTCTCGCGGCTGCAGGGGCCTGGAAGAAGGTGGCGCGTAGACCAGCATCCAGGGGGCCCTGGGTTTATTTAAGTAGTGAACGTACATTTTTTTTAAATGCTTATTTATTTTTGAGAGAGAGAGAGCCAGAGTGCAAGTGAAAGCAGGGGAGGGGCAGAGAGAGGGAGACACAGAATCCGAAGCAGCTCCAGGCTCTGAGCTGTCAGCACAGAGCCCAGTGCGGGGCTCGAACCCACAAATCATGAGATCATGACCTGAGCCAAAGTCGATGCTTAACCGACTGAGCCCCCCAGGCGCCTGGTAGTTAATGTGCATTTAAGAAAAGAAGCCTCAAAGCAATGAAAGTAATTTGCCAAGACATTGACTCCGCCTCCTGTGAAATCCCGAGGTCCCCACCATAGAGCCCCACTCATCGGGTCGGGCAGGAGGCCGCCAGGTCACTCCCACGTACTTGCTTCATTATAAAAGTTACCTTGTTGAGTTTATGTTCACGTCTTTCACACGAGCTGATGCTTCCCCGTAACGCAAACACGTGAGTCCCCGCGGTGCGCCGGGGCGTCACCAGGCGCTGAGAACGCAGCCCGGCACCAGCTAACGGAGCCCCTCGGGCAGCGAGCCTCGGTGCCGGTGGGAACACGTAGGCCGTCAGCCATTACCAAGGCCTTTCAGGTCAAGGTGAAGATGAGCTGTGCTCCTGTTACCAGAAAGAGGCCGCGGGGTGTCCTGTGGGTGGCGAAGAGGCTGCATGTTTGTTGCTTGGCCACGACCAGGAAGGAGAGCGGTTCGGAGTTCTCCCCTTTAGTCCCAACGAATGTGGTTGTGCGGCCGCGAGCCTTCGCCTGAGCCAGTCCCTTTCCCGTTTCCCCCTGGGGCTCAGGGCGCTCAAGCCCCAACTCCAAAGAAAATGGAAATCCTGGATGTAGCTACTTCCTGAAACTACAATAGTGGACTCCTTTCCTCTTCTGGGTGTCCCGAGGGGGCGCCTGCAGTTCTTTAAAACCTGGAGTCTGGGGACGCCTGTGCGGCTCAGTCAGTTAAGCCTCCAACTTCGGCTCAGGTCATGATCTCATGGTCTGTGGGTTCGAGCCCTACGTCGGGCTCTGTGCTGACAGCTCAGAGCCCAGAACTGCTTCGGATTCTGTGTCTCCCTCTCTCTCTGCCCCTCCCCTGCTCATGCTCTGTCTCTGTGTCTCAATAATAAATGACTGTCAAATTTTTTTTTTAAAAAGCCCCACAAACCTGGAGTCTGTAAGGACCGTGTGGCTGGGAGGCAGAAGCAGGTGTGACCCAAGTCTGTCCCACAAGACAGTTTCAGGATGACTGCATTAAGGGAGGAAGTGGAGGCTGCAAAAGCAGGAGGAAATGATACAAATAAAAAATTTTAAGGTTCCCCCCTCCGCTGCCATAATTGGGACACATGTGGCCAGAATAGATCATCTTATTTTTGATTATCCAGGACTCTCAAAAATGTGTAGGAAGTAACCATTGTCCAGTAAAACATGCAGAGCTATTTTTAATGTTTACTCTGTATTGAAGGAAAAGGGTGTAATCATCACATAGTCTTCAGGATGTTAATGTCAAAGTACTTAATACGTTTTCTCATTATACACGATCAAGGGTTGATTCCCTAAAGAGATCGTCTCTTGTAAGTCCTTCATACCTTTTTCTTAGATGATGGAATTTTAAGAGTTAGCCCTGGACATCAGGAAATACTTATAAGATTTTAGACCACATGTTAGCACTTGGTATAAATTTTTAAAAGAACAATATTAGTCACATGAGATTTCCTTAAATGTATTAAATGTCACCGCAAGCCCTGTACCAGCTGCACCGGAGTAAAAACCACACCATAGCGGTACTAGAAATTCCAATAGTTTGGTTCATCAATCAGTTCAGTACTTCTATTGATTTGGCAAAGCCTTGGCCTTTCTGTGCAGGTCAAGGGCTTGACAGGCAGCTTTCAAACGGGGTTTTAGGAAGTCTCCAGAATTCAGCGTATAATTCCTCTTGGGGCGCAGCGCGGGCTGGGGAGCCGGGAGCTCTCTGGGCCCCCCACTGCCTGCAGCAGACACGTCCACCCTTGGGTCTCAATGCTGGATCTCGGGGCAGCTTTTGCCAGAGACAGGTTTATGTGTGGAAGGTTCTGGCCATTTTAACTTAGACATGTATAGCCTTAACCTGTTGTGTCTCTTTATGATCCCTAGATTCCACAGGCCATAGAGATTTTCTTCTGAGAAGAATTTGTGTTTAATTTTTGATACCAACACTGAACATTCATCAGGGAACTTTCCTGAAGTTCAGCTCCAGACCCCCTGCTGCGTTAGCGCCGGGAGCGGGATCACGCGGGCGCTGGTCTGGGCTGTGCTCACCTGCCCGGGGAGCAGCCCCTCACTCTCTGCTGTCTGAGGGGCAGGAACTGTCGGACCAGTTGAGACCCAGAGTGGCTCGGCCAGAAGAAAACTGTCCTTTGCCTTTGAACCTTGTTTTGCAGCTCTGCGGTGCCGTGGAGGACAGGCGACGCGCCGTGCAGGCGCCCTCCGGGCTCTGACGCGGGACCTGCGGCGCGGCGGCATCCAGTATTCTGTGGGAAAGACATTTTTATTCTGATCACAGTTAATTTGAGAACTCTTTAAGTTCACGTTATACAAAATTATTTACTGTATTATACTTTTCTTTTTTTTATATAATGTCTAACAAAAAAATACAGCTGCAACATTTCGATTCCTGTTAATTTTGTTCTTTAATTAAATGACTACTTATTGCAGGAAATGAACCTGGGTTTTACTTTTTCTCGGAGGGATGAGAGAGGTCTGTTAGGTTCGAGATCTGTGAAATAAGTCCACTTTCCTAACTTTTGAGCCGTCAAATCCAGACACGGAAAAGAGAATTCCAACTTTGTTTTGTTTTGTAAATTCTGGTAGTGTTTGTGATTTGTGTCTTGGGCATCAAATTCTCTTTGTCAAGGTAATTTAACTTTACATATCTCTGAGAAATGACCCTGGGAATAAGTACGGGCTCCGTGGGGAACTCTACCACGATGAAAATTAGGGCCTCTTTGACAGTATCTTTAGGTTCACATTCCTAAACAGTTGAAAACTGTTAGAAGAGACAAAAGATGAGACGGAGCAGAGGTCATAGAGAGGAAAGTTACCCCAGCACAAAGGTAAAAAGGAAGGTTGGCACGAAGGGGGAAAATAAATACAAATTAGCGTTCCCTGAAAGGTAGTTTTACTTGGCCTTTGGGGAAGTGTCCTCGCGGAAAAGAGCCCGGCCCCCCTTCCTCTGGGGACGTGGTGAGGCAGGAAGCCGAGGGCTCGGAGCGTGCCCTTAGAAGCTTCCAGACCCCGTGGCTTAAATCCCAGCTCTGTGCTCTTCACCAAGATACCCTGATTCTCTCTCTAGGAAGATCATCTCTCTCTCTGGACACATGGCTGTAATTTCTAAAGGAGGGAAGGGTGCCCAACCCGTTCTACGCATCCGGTGACCGTTAGCCACGCCCAGACTTGCCAGGCAGCCCGGGAGCAGGTGCCTGTCCTCCGTGACCTCCCCCTGCACACGCCGCCTCCCTGCTCTCCACGCCCCCCCGCTCACCTGCTTGAAGGCTGAAGCGGGTCGGGTGCCCGTGGAGGCTGCTCACCCTCGTGACAGCACTTTTCCCTGAGGGACTCCTGATGGATCCTGGCTGCCAGCAAACATAGTGGTGGTTGGTTGAATTTGACTCTTTAAAAACAGTCGCTATTGGTTGAAAACTTCCAGTCCTACCTCTTACTTGCTGTGTCACCTTCTGTGAATTGGTTCACTTCTCTGAGCCTCAATTACTTTGTGAAATGAGATGATATCTAAACGTCTTCTAGCCAGAAGCCAGCTCTTTATAAGCATTTACGTGTATGTATATGTTGTATATTTAATATATGCCTATATTTACTCTATTCGTAATCCAGTACTTGTGGCCAGTTCACCTATTCTAAACTACGTGTTAGCCGCTCCCGACTTGGTTTTATTCGGTTTAAAATATTAGCTGGAGCCCAGATTGTGTAAAACTACGGTTTCCATCTCCTTCATAGAGAAATATCCACACGCCTCCTCTGAAACACAGAACAGAAAGGGGTGCTTCTATTCGAAAGCATCCTGGCGCCCGAAGCGGAAAGGATCAGTCGTGTTGAGAGGATAGCTAACCGAGGGCTGTGGCTGGAGGGAGCGTGGCCGACGGGACTCGTGCTCGGGGGATCCTGCCCAAGCACAGTTCCGGAACTCACGGATAAACTCGGAAGTTAAGGTACCGGATACCCAGTGGAGGATTTGGTGTGGCTCAGGCTCAAGGCTTCTCAGATATCCTAAAACCAGAGACATCTTCACTGTAACCAAAATTTTTAGCAATAGCATCTGACTTCTACATTGTCATTTTCTCGATCATAAACTATTCCTTTAAATTGTATTTCTGACTTTCACGTTCTTATCCTAGAGGTCAAGAGATGAAGGGAAACCGAACGGAGCGCGCTCACTCTGCACTAAGGCGGGCTCCGGTGTGCCCCTCGAAGGCCTCTCATCCGCTTGGAGGAACAGAACTGAAAAGCAGTGTACAAATCTCACGCGCTGGGTGATGCACACACATGTACATAAACGTGCGTGTGTTCTGTAAACTTGAAGAGAAAGCGTATGCCCTTGCGAACCTGCAGACTTAGGAAAAACCGCACGTGCCCTCCCGTTCAGAAACAGCCACACAGTGTCCGAAATATCACGGAGGCATCACCGAGGTGTTTGCGCATTGACTTCACAAATCATTTGTTCTAATTTTTGCAAAATAAAATAGGATTAACTGTTAAAATAACAACATGAAGTCATTAAAGTAATTTTGTTTTTAAGGAGTTTAAAAGATCCAAAAACCATAATTTTATGAGAGGTAATTAAATCACTTTTAGATATATCAAGTTTTAACCCAATCTAGGGGAAATAGTACGTTATAAATCTTTGTAAAAAAACTACATCTTTAAACATTAAAAGGGCTTTGAAATTATACTACATGAGTAATTTTTAGACCATTGCAATGTCAAACCACCCTCCCCCCCCAAGAAAACCCAAAACCCTAACATCAAGTCCATCTTGTGGAAATACATGGTAATTACAAGTCTAAATTCTGGAGGTGAAAATCCAAGTGCTTAGCCACATAGCCCCCGTTCTTTAATAGCAAATCCAAATCCAGAAATGGAAAATTCTAACTATATTGTTAAAATCATTAGTCTTACGTGCTTCTAATCTCCATTTTCCCAAGTTCTTTTCCTGAGATTGTTTTTCAGAGTTTTTCATGTGAAAGAAACCTCTGAGATGTTGAGAAGCTGAACATGCGGAGAGTCAAACGGAACGTACGAAAATACTTTTAAACAACGAATTACCATAAAGTAATTCTTCTGTAGATTTCCGGATCGTGATCTTAGGAACAGATCACTAGTTTGTATCTAGACGATGTTAGAATGAACGGTGGGAAAGCTACTGGCGATCGGTCCCACCGCCTTATGGAGAACAGAATGGTGTTTTATGTTTAGAGTCATCAAAGTAACTAAGTCTTTCAACTGTTCACTCTCCTTTAAAGAAGGTGAACGGGGAAATTCTAAAAATCACATTTTCTGGACCATAAGCAAAGGGAGAGAAACCCGGCCACGGCATCCATGCTAGTAATTCTTAACAACATGCCTTTATAGACGCACTGCTGCCGTCTACATGCAGCGCGTTCTCTCTCTGAGACCGTGTCCTCAAAGTGTTCCTGCAGTGCAGGTGTGCGCCCTCAGAGAATGGTCCATTCCCGGCCTCCCCCCCCCCCCGCCCCGAGAACCAGGTGACACTGGGGACCCCCGGTGGGGCACAGAGCAGTCTCGGGAACATCTCACACCTTGCTCTTAGTTTGTTGCTACTGTTTCCTAATGTGTTATTGGGATCAGAATTCTGCTGCCGCCGTTTGCTCACGGGAGGTGGAATCCTCCTCTGCTTACTTGAACTTCCCTTCCGCGGTGTTCAGGAACGAGGACGAATTCCCGGACAGGAGCCGTGGGTGGGTTACGGGCTAACAGGTGGTGATGGCAGCCGGCTTGAGGAGCTACCTCCCGCCGCTGGGAGCCTCACCCCTTGTGCTGAGGCCGGAGTGGAGGGCGAGGCTGTGGGCCGCCAGTTTACCGTGGAACTGAGCGCTGAACGGACACCGCGCAGATGAGCCGCTCAGCATCCGTGGTCCCGGGATCTGGTGGCATGTGGGTCTCCGTGGTCATGTCTAGAGCTGACGAGTTACGTTTCTGCTTGGCTCTGCTAATGCTCAACACTTCTCTCTCTCCCACATGTTCTCCGGAATAATGACCACTTTACGGCTCCATCTGGTTGAGGACGTGTGATAACCCCACCCCAACGTGGCGCTAAGTTGCAATCCAGGTAAGAAATATAAATGATTGGCTATAATGATCATTTATTTTTAATATGTTTGAAATAGGAAAATCAAGAAATTGTACTTCTGTTAGTTAACATAATCATTAGCCTCTGCTAATGCAAAATTGATTTAAATCACTATTTTTGTTAGATAGTAAGATGAATTAAGAAATTTATAATAAAGAGAGCTGACCTTTAAAAGTTTTCTTCTACACTAGGGGTCTTACAAATGACACCCGCAGACCAAATCTGGTCTGTTTTTTTTTTTTTTTTAATGGGCTGCAAGTTAAGAATGGGTCTTACATTTTTAAATGGTTACACTTGACATGTTTATATAAGACCCATATCATATGTTCTCAGATTTACCTGTTGGTCCACAAAGCCTAAAACGTTTACTATATGGTCTTTTAGGTCATTTGCCAACGCCTGCTCTAATTTTTCTTAAGTTTAAATAAGTATATAATAGAAAATGTTAAAAGTGAACAAAGAGAAATAGCTATATTTTGTTTCTAAATAAGCTTAAGAATTTTTAAACATTAAATCTGTCCCAAACATTGGTATTTATTGTAAACTCATACTGACAGTAGTTGACTTGCGTAAAATGCACGTTTTATTAGGTGAATAATAAAAGCCCTATTAAAAATATTTTTTAATCTTATTTTTTGAGAGCGAGCGAGCAAAAAGGGAGTAACAGAGAGGGAGACACAGAATCCGAATCGGGCTCCAGGCTTCGAACTGTCAGCACAGAGCCTGACGTAGGACTCAGACCCACGAACCATGAGATCATGACCTGAGCCGAAGTCATAACCTGTTGAGCCACCCATGGGGGCGCCCAGTAAAGGCCCTATTGATATTAAAGCAAGCATTTCATTAGTGTGAAAACCCACACCCCTCCAACTTCCTTGCATTTAAAATTATTGCTATTGCCCCATAAACCAAAGTTATAGCATCTGAAGGTCCAGATAGTACAAGAGACAGATCTCATTAAAAACATCTGATTCTTGGGGCCCCTGGATGGTTCAGTCAGTACTACTTTTTAGCTCCTGGAAGTAGTGACATAAGTTACTGTTCACAAGTGAATAAAACAGACAGGTTCCTATTCTTGTAGAATTTATAGGAATGGGGTTATGGAAGGGAGGAAGAAAGAAATTTCTGGAGTGATACTAACATTAATAGGATTGTGAGGAAGACCTCTCGGAAAGACAGCAAGTTCCTAGGAGCAAAGACTCTGAGATAGGAACGTGGTTGTTCACGGCATGTTGCTTGAAGTGTACGGAGCGAGAGGAGAGGAGCAGTAAATGAGGGTGAGGAAAGGGAGAGAGGCCAGCTCACGTAGGGGCTCATATGTCCTGATTTATAGGCTGGGTCTTAAAGTGCAAAGGACACCTCTGGAGAGATTTTGTGGGTTGTTTTTCTTCTTTAAGTAAATTGCGGTGAAATGCAGATGACCTAAAGTTAGCCATGTCAAGAGTGCAGTTTAGTGGCTTTTAATACACACACAAGCCCATACAACCGCTACTTCTGTCTAGTTCCAGAACGTTTCCATCACAGAGGGGACTCTGTACCCTTGAAGCAGGTATTCCTCGCCTTCCCTTCCCCCAGCCCCGGGCAGCCACTCCTCCTGCCTTGTCTCCATGGATTTACATAGTCTCGAGATTGCAGATTAGTCCAGTCTCATGGTGTAACCTTTGTGTTTGTTTTCTCACTTGGCGTAATGTTCTTGAAGCTCATCTACATTGATACATGAATCAGTGCTGCTTCCTCTCATGGCTGAGTAGGGGTCCACGTGTAGACATGCTACATGTTTATTCGTGTGATGCCCACATGGGCTGTGTCCACAGTGGCTGTCGTGACCAGAGCTTCTGTGCACGTTCTTGGACAGGTGTTTGTTGACCGTGTTTTGAATTCTTAGGGCAGACACCAAAGGGTGAGGCTGCTCAGTCGTGGGATGATGCCACGTTTAACTCTTGAGGAACGACCAAACTGGCTTGCACAGCAGCTGTAGCATTTTACTTCCCCAGAGACACACAAGGGTTCCAATTCTTGCGCAAGCTTGCCAACACTTACTTTCTGTTCCTTGATTCTTGCCATTCCGGGGGGTGTGAAGCGGCATCTCAGTATGGTTTTGATTGGCAATTTCCTCATGACTGATGATATTCTGTGAGTGTCCGTGTGCTTGTGGCCACGTGTGCGTCTCTGGAGAAATGGTCATGCAAGTCCTTCACCCATATTTTAATTGGGTCATTTGTCATTTTGTTGCTTAGTTGTAAGAATTCTTCATATATTCTAGATACATCTTAGATCCTAATCAGGTATGTGATCTGGAAGCATCTTCTCCCATTCTGTAGGTTGTCTTTTCACTTTTATGAAACTATCTTTGCACAAAGCTTTTCTTTCTTTTTAAGTCTCATTGTTTTCCGTTGCTTTCGGTGTCTTATCTAAGAATCCACTGCCAAATCCAAGGTCATGAAGATGTACTCTTTATGTTTTTTCCTAAGAGTTTTATCGTTTTAACTATTTTAGGTTTTGGATCAGCTTATTTTTTATGTGTGGTGTGAGGGTCAGGGCACAACCTCATTGTTTTGCATGGGGCTAGCCCGCTGTCCTGAGCTATGTGTTGGAAGATTGTTCCTTTCCCCACCAAATGGTCTAGGCCCTCTTGATAAAGCTCGATTGGCCACAGGTGAGCAGGCTTCCCTCTGGACCACCATTTCTCTCCACTGGCCTGGACGTCTCTTATCAAGGCACTACGTGGTTCTGACGGATGTAGCTCTGTAGTAAGTGTCACATTGCAAAGTGTGAGACTCCAAATGCATTATTAGTATTATTATTTTTTGCATTGTTTTGCTTTGTGGGGCCCCTTCCATTTCCATTTGATTTTTAGGATCAGCTTTTTTATTTCTGCAAAAAGGCCGTTGGGATTTTGATAGGGATTGCATTCCGTCTGTAAACTACTTCAGAGGACTGCCATCTTGACCATATGAAGTCTTGTACTCGATGACCATGAGATGTCTTCCACTCAGATCTCCCTTAATTCTTACCAACAACATTTCATGGTTTACATGTGCAAATCTTTTACCTCCTTCGTTAAATGTATCCCTTTTAATGTGCTGCTGAATCCAGCTTGCTGTTATTTTGTGGAGGATTTTTACCTTACATTCATAAGGTATCCTGGTCTGTAGTTTTTTGTGATGTCTTTGACTTTAGGAGCAAGGGAATGCTGGTCTCATAGAGTTAGGAATGTTCTGTCTTCTATTTTCTGGTGTTAATTCTTATTTAAACATTTGGTGCAATCTTTTGTTGATTACTGATTCAATCTCTACATGTTATAGGACTGTTCAGATTTTGTTTCTTCTCAAGTAAGTTTTGATAGTTTGTGTTTCTAGGAATTCACCACTTTCGTGTGAATTACCTAATTTGCTGCCATACAACTGTTTCTAGTGTTCTCATAGTCCTCTTTCTGTAAGGTCAGTGGTAATAGCCCCAATTTTCATTCTTGATTTTAGAAAATTTAGTCTTCTGTTTATCTCAGTCTAATGGTTTACCAACTTTTGGTTTTATTGATTTTTCTGTTGCTTTTGCATTTTACTGTGTTTTTTCCTTAACTATTTAATCTTTATTATTTCCTTCTAACAGCTTTGGGTGTCCTTTACTCTTTCTTATAGTTTTTTAAAGTTGGGTTATTGATTTGAGTAGTTTTTAACTTCTATAAATTTATAGCTGTAAATGCTCCTCTCAGCACTGATTACATGTGTCATAGAAGTTTCAGGATGCTGCATTTTCATTTGTCCCAAAGTCTATTCTCACCTCCCTTTGATTTCTTCTTTGGCCCATTAGTTACTTAAGAGGATGTGGTCACTGCAGAGTCTCAAGGAAGTGGCATGCTAGGATTTCTGACCTAGCAAGGATGTATTGGCTGCAAAGTCAGGAAAGGGTTGTGGAAGAAAACAAGTGTGAATGCTGGTAGGCCATTCAGGAGCCGGTGTGGTAGTCTGTGCAAAAAGTATTGACACTGTCAATAGTAGTGACAGTGTGACATAAATTACACATTTGGAACATACTTGGGTAGTAAAATTTGCAGGACTTGATAAACTAAGTAGGCACTTAGTTTCATTTAAGGGAAAAAGAAATCAGAAATTCCTTCTGGGTTTTGGCTTGCATAGTTGGGTGGCTAAAAGTGACACTTACTGAGATGGAGAGACGTTTATTTTTCCTTTGGTGTTGAGAAAGAATGCCAAGGGAGAGAAATCAAGGGTTGTTCTGAGACCTGAGATGTTTATTAGAACTATCAATAACGAGTGTATAGGAGATGCTTATGTCCAAAGTAACGGTCAGAACCTAGATCCATTTGGAAGTCAACACAGAGACAATGATTACACGGGAGCAGATGAAGTTACCTAAGGAGGAAGTGTAGACTGAGGAATGAGCCCCACGTTAAGAGGCAAAGGGAAAGCCAGCAAGAGATGAGTGGAAAGTAGTCCAGGCGAAGTCTGGGTGACCAGGCATTGAGCAGCTCAGTTAAGAAGATAGAGATTAAACTTGGTAAAGTAAATCACTGATGGTGTTGATAAAGAGTAGTTTTGAGAAAAGGTGTTGATAAAGAAGCTGGACGGAGGGAAGGTGTGAAGAGCAAACAGCAAGTGTCCGAGTTGCCACAGCACCAAGACAAGTGTTTCCCTCTGCTCTGTGGGAAGGTGAGTGAGTAGCACAGGGCAGGCCGCAGTTCGAGGGGAGCTCGCTGCCAAGGGCCTTGATTTGTTTTGCGTGCGTGTTAGTAAGTGTGGGCTCTACTCCCTTCAGAGGGATGCCAAAGACGGTCAGGTGCAGAGCACTAGTGGGGGACAGTCCTTAAATAAAGAGGCAAATGTGCCACTGGAACATGCGAGAAATCAGGACATACTGGTATCGACACAGGTAACATGCCGATTTCAGGAAGGAAGGATGAGGAAAGCAGGAGGTGAGGCCCTCAGACCGAGGAGCCGATGACCGGGAATAGTCTGGAAATGTGGCAGAGCCACGTCAGCAGGGCCGAGTCAGGATTGCCGAGCAGCCATTTGAAATATGCAGTCATAACCTTCAGCTTGATTATGTGGTTTTTCTCCGGTGATGTTCAGGCTGTGGAACGAGGGGTGCGAATTAGCAGATTTGGTGAGAGGAGAGGGTTCTTTTTGACCAAAGACTCTAGAATAGGGAAGGAAGGAGGGACAGGAAAGGGCACAGGCTTAGCAAAACAGCGGTGGAGCAAACAGCCCAGGCCGACTCTAGACAGCAAGGCGGAGAGAGAGAAAGGTCCGGGTGCACAAGTCCTGGCACTGGCCAGGCCCCAGCTCGAACTCGGGCTGGGCTCCACGTACAGTCAGCGTGGCCAGAGAGCAGCTGGGCGGGGAGCCTGTCGTCACGCGAGCAGTTCTGGGGTCTCACAGGGAAACGCGGAGTTGCAATCCTGAGTATTATTTACTGTGACAGAAGAGCTGTCACTGTCTCGTGACACAACATGCCTGCGACCCAATCATAACTGGGCAAAGCCAAGACGGGAAGGGTTTCCTTCTGCTTGTCCACACTGAGGAAGCCACTTCTACCACGCCGTCTCGGTGCTGGTGGCAGTCATGTCCTCTGCCACCGGTCAGCAGGCGCGCACGGTGGGGGGGGGGGGGGGGGGGGGGGGGGGGGGGGGGGGGGGCGAGGCTGCTGCACTTCATGCGTCAGGCGTCTTGATTGTCCAGGGATGTTCTGTTTGATCCGATGTTCATCAAATAGGAAAATGATTCATGAAACTAATACTTATCCAAGTGACATAGCATTTCAACTTTAATATATTATACAATTAAATGTGTATTTTTATATTCCAGCAAATTATTACAGTGAACAGTTAGAGCTTAAAAAGTACTTGCAAAACAGCATGCTTAGCAGTTAAGATATCTACCTAGAATGAAACATTTCTGATCCTGGCCCCGAAGTGAGTGAGTAACCCCATCCCCCAGCCCAGCAGGGCACTGGAGCCGCCGCCCCCACGCCGGCCAGCAGTTCACATCAGACTCTCTCCCTTCTCGGCAGGGCTGGATTTGTATCATATGGAACATATTCTGAACTAGTAATACCTTATATTTAGTCAAACTGCATTCATTTAAAAATACATTTTATATGATAAATTTTAGTTTATTAGAGAAACTAGTTTTGTGAGTATAGTTAACTCAGTGACATTTGTCTAACAAAAATTGTACTAAAAAAGAGCAAAATTCCTTTACTATTTGATTTCCCCCAAACTTCTCCCTAAAAATAGAATGGTCTGCATAGTACTAGTCTTTTGAGAGTGGCTCTTTCTCATCCGTGAGGCTACATTTCTTTGCACGTGGAGGCTCCAACGAAAGTGCGGGTTGTAGAGCTGCCGGGTGCTTCCTGCCACAGCGCCCTGACGACACCTGGGCGTCACACGGGAATGTTTCCTTCGTGAGCCATGAATAATGACAGCAGTCCTCTGCGGACCTTAAGGAGCTCCTCCTCTTGCTGTAGCCGGGGGGGGGGGGGGGGACAATCACAGTTAGCTTTTAAATTATCACTATAAAACTATCAAACAGAGAAAAAGCTATTATTCGGGATTCTTTTTAAAGCAACCCCTTTCCTAAAGGTATTTTGTATTCGTGTTCATTCTGTCTAGCCGCCCAGGACCTACTTCCTAGATATCTACGGCGTTCAGGGCTCAGCACTGATATTCTAGATGATCAATGTAGAGATCCGGTCTTTTAAATCCCAAATTGTTACTGAGATTTCTTTCTAGACTGCCTCAAGCTAACCTGTCTTCACCAAAGGAGCCTGCCACGCCAGCATGTTGAGGTTCTAGTAAAATCCAGTACATGAGCACTTTGTGTACAGGAGGTATTAAAGTCTACATACAAATGTCCGCCATCTTTGAGGGCAGTGCCTTTGGACCCCTCACCCCCAGGGGCGTTTTCCCCAGAGTGCAGCTGCTGGGCTAGCAGACCATGGGAGAGTCCACTACTTTTATCCTCAAACCTAAATTAACGGAGTCTTACTGCCCGAGTGGACAGTAATTCTGGTGAAGGCACCGCCGAGGTCTGCGACCGGGTAGTGGTTAGGTATAGAACAAAGAAATTATTCTGTTAGCTCATTTCAACATTTTCAAATGGATACTCTTTTTTTCCTTAGGAGGGACTCATTTAAATCAGTGCTATTAATATTTTACTATAAATTTGCCCCATTACTCTAGAATACTTTCAAGAGCTAAAACCACTGGGCTAACACACTCCCCTCCCTCCACACAGAGAGGAGAAAGGCCTGTGGAGGAGCGGGAGCCCCACCAGAGAGCGACTCACCACGTCCTTCAGAAGCCCTTCCTGCAGCGCCCTCATGTCCTCCTTCAGCGAGCACATCTGCAAATCAGTATTTCACCTGTGACGTTTACTGTAAAATTTTCACAGCGAAAATGTATCGAGAGATTATATATGAGAATGTAAAAAAGCTCGTACCTGAGACTTGAAAACAGTGTCTTCGTGGTCAGTGCTGTAGAAGACGTTTTTGGCCAGTGACGTTTTCAGGTGGAGAAGCCTAACAAAGGAAGTCACCTTTGTGTTTACCAAATCGCTATAGTGATGTTTAGATTATTTAAAAATTAAAAATGTATGTAGGCCATAGTCCGTAAGAATGCCACACCAACCTCTGCCGCTCACTCTCTTGATAGGCACTGAACTTCTGAAACAGCTTCTCCCCAAAATCCTGCATTTAAAAAGACAAAAAATGGAACTTGCAGAAGTCCTATATCCCTGTTCCTAACTTCAATAAGCAACTTGGCTGGATGCTAAGTATATTCTAGACGTCATACGCTGTCTCAGGATTTTCCTCATTTATCAAAGGTACTCATAAGCTTACGTCTATATGAAATCTAAAACTTTTTTTTTTATTTTTTGGGAGAGACAGAGTGTGAACAAAGAGACGGAGACACAGAATCCCAAGCAGGCTCTAGGCTGTGAGCGGTCAGACTCCTGTACCATCAGATCATGACCCGAGCCGAAGTCAGATGCTTAACCGACTGAGCCACCAGGTACCCCTATAACTATTTTCTAAAGGACAAAATTAACAGAAGTTTTCCTGAGAGTAGCTCTTTAAAAAAAATTCTTAAAAGCACAAACCACAAATTCCTTCTCCAAGTCTTTTAAAGACTGTGAATCTTTTTCAAAATTCTCCAGCTCCTCTATGATGACGAATTGGAATTTATCAAGTTTTTTGATCCTATTGAAGAAAGAAAATGAGAATTTTTTTTTAAACTACAGCATTCAGAAGATTTCAAACAAGGTTTTTATTACAGACCTGTATTCCTGAATCTGACGGTTCACTGCGTTCAGATGTCGTCGAGTTGTTTGCCAAGACTGCTTTATAAAATATTCCATTGATTTTTGGCAGTTCTGAAAAACATTTTTAACTTGAAAACTGTTTACAAAATAATAATCTAACCAAGACTATGTTAAGAACTAAGCCTTTACCATGCAAATGACTAAGGAAAAGTGAAAAAATGACACTGAAGTGCTAATAAAAAAGCTCAGTTAGAGCCATGTCTGGTTCCATCACGAAAATTCTGACCAAGGACTGACTTGATAATTGTTTCCATAAGGACACCACACTCGACATTATTTATTCGAGGAAAAGCAAATTCATAAATGGGTGTTTTGTTGTCAAAGGATGAAACGAGTTGCTAGTCTAGTAGCCAGGTGGCATAGTATCATATCATTGGGTATAAATTGTCATTTAAAGAATGGTAACTTACAGGAAATTCCTTCCTAAATTCTGTAGTGAGCTGCTCACGCATCATCCCCGTATCTGAAATTTCACTTTCCCAGCTCTCCGCAGGAGGAGACAAGTCATTTGTGGATAACGGAGATATACTTTCAGACACTAAAAAATGGAGACAATCAGCTGACATTAAAATATGCATTATTACAAATTTAGCCTTTCTTGTCATGCGGCTGAGAACAAAACCTTATTTTCAGATTCTGTGTGTGATCTAAGAATAGGGCATAAAAGGCCGTTAAAAATATTTTCATTTCTCAAAAATTCTCTTGGCATGAGTATTAAAGGCCAAAATGTTAACACTGAAATGGAATGGTTATTTTTTAAACCATTTTCATGTTAACAACCGAATATTTAGTGACATACCAATCTATCCGTAAATTTATATTCTAGTAAAACTTACCTGTGGTAATCAGCAATAGAATGGTGAAGAGGATTTATGAGATTTAAAAGACGCTTACTACCATATTCCTCACGTAAAGTGAAGGTGGTGACAGAGCATCATCCTTAGGAGACTTCCCCGAAGTTCTTTTTACAATGGGGGTTTGTTTCTGTGTGGATCATTTAGGATCTAAGGAACCACCTTCCACATTTCCTTGCATTTCGACACAGGCATGTGATCCACCTACCTTTGTAAGTGTGATTATCTGTCTCTTCGGTTCTAGAGAGTTTTCTGGGAAGCAAGTATACTCCCCCTTCCTCCTCCTCCTCCTCCAGTTCTACTACCTCAGCATCACTTAGATCGTCTTCTTCTATGTACCTTCGTTTGCGACTAAGATGCGGTGTGGGGCCTTAAGAACAGTTAAAAAACAATAGCACTACAATCTTGATTAAAAATAACCTAGTAATTTTCTTGCTTTTATCAAAAAAAGCCTTTCAGTGATTTATTTGCATTGTTTTAGGCAGCTGTGCATTAAATTCTATCCAGCTTATTTTCAGTTTGACAACTAACCTGAATAAATGGTATGACTTCAAATGTAATTGCTTTAGAAAGTGATATTTCATGGTAGTTCAGTAATACTGTTTTCAAAGCTAGGTTCTGACTACAAACCTGATGCATGAGTTGAGTCACAAGGAACGTCACACCATATTTGCTCTCGTCCTTCACTAGACACAGACAGAGGAGATGCTGGAGGCTCTCCCTAAAACAGGTATTAGAGACGGGGGGGGGGGGGAATTCTGTAGATGCTCGTGACTTCACCTTGGACCATCTTTCTCAAATCCTAAAGCAAGTGATTTGTTTAGGTCCCTTCCCAGCCCTCACCCCCCAAGCTGTAAAATTCTGCCTTATTGTTCTGTGTCTTACAGATTATTACAGATTATTAAAAACATTGCTGTTGATGGACTGCTATCATGGCACAAATTACAGCTGATTTCTAAATTATCGTGAAACCCAAAAGTCCCAGTTATAAATACATAAGTTAATGCTTCAACAACTATATCTCCACTATTCAAGAACTTACAACATCTCATTTAAAATTTTTTGACTTTTTTCCCCAGTCTTCATAAACATCAGATTTTCAAGTAATAAGTTGAAAAATATTAAACTGTAGTTATTATTTAGGGCCAGTAGTCTGATTCTTATAAGAACAATCTTAGTTTAAGTTTGATGGCAATACTACCCTTCAAACCTCTACTGCTTTTGTATAAGATCTTGTTATGTGTCAGTTCAACTTTCATACACTGCTTTTTTTCTGAACTGTAAGTGCTTACATCTGAATAGCTGGCGGAATTATGTGTTTCTAGTGTAAGTACCCCAGAATTTATATTTTTTCTATACACAACAATTATTAATTGGAGAATGCCTGTCCTATGGATGAACAAGACCTACAGAAACCCAAAGGAAATCAGAAAATTATTTAAAGCCAAAAACAAAACCACAACAATATTACACCAAAATGACTTATATTTCAAGGGAGTAATTCATGCTGCTAAAATTCACCCATTCATAAAAAGGGAAAAAGTCCTTGGACAACTGAAGCAGTAATCTGGTAAGTATCTACAAAGCCTATGGAGAAGTCTGTCGGCTAGTGTGGCCTCTATTTCACTTGCCCCAGAGGTCACAGTCACCTGAACAATACAAGGGTAAGGATAAGGACTGGAATGGAAAATGCAAAAAAAAAAAATAAATAAAAAAAATAACACGAGTAACTGTCTATACCCAAAATCCGAGAGAATCTAGGAAGGGAATTATGACAAAATTAGCGAAAGCAGCTAGAGCTATAAAAATCCGTAGTGCTTCTATACAAAGCCAAACGTTAAAAACAAAAAAAAATTTAAAGTCTTTGTTTAATACAGCAAAAAGAAAACCCAAAAATACAAGGATTAATTTTCTTTGTGGAAGATTTGGCATAATTTTGTGGGCATAAATTTTTGGCAACACCAAAATGTGGAGAGAAAAACATAGGGGTAAGAAAGCTCCCCGTATCAATACTGGGAAATGGCAATTCTTCACTTAAAGTAATTCCAAAATTTATATGGCTGATTAAAGGGCCATGAGGAGTTAGAAGTAAAGAAGAAGAGGCCAGGGGCGGTGACACACCATGCAAGTGTGAGAGACGACAGCAATGACAGCGATGTGGCCTTAGCACAGAGACAGACTGGCCCGGCTTGCAGAACAGTGTCCCACAGCTGGCTGCCCAGGCTGCGCGCGATTAGCTTTACAAACGATGCAGAAAGGAGGGCACTCCATGCTAGAGGCTGCACTAACCCCCTGGACCTAACAGGTAAAGCATTTTTACCAGACAAATATGACAATAGGTGAGGGGTTTCTGGATCACAAAAAGACTCTGGTAAATGTCATTATAACATGTTTTGTCACACGGAAATTGTTTAAGTGAAATTATAGCTATTGGAAAAAGAATGTTTAGACTGTATATACATAAAATATTCTAGATATTAATTCTCTATTGGTTAAGAACTACAAATTTATTAGAAAAAAACAAAAAATTAGGAAAAAAAGCGCCAATTCACAAAATGGCCAAAAAACTCTGAAGTACCCACTGATGTTTTTAATCAGTAAAATGCAAACCAGAGTTAGCACTATATACATCAGACCGGTGAAGACAGCACATGGGGTCACAGTTAAAACTGTAGGGAAACGCGGCCACTGCCCAGGAGCAGGGATGGGGAGCGTGTGCTGACAGAGCTAATTTACACAGCAAACTTCTAATAGCTCCGAGTCCACAGTAAATGGGAAACAAAATTCTGACTAGCACAGAGTAGGATGAAAGGAAAGTGGGGAGGGACTCCCCTAGGTTTTGAGATTTGCAAGATCGGACTAGAGGACTCAGGGACACAAAGGATGGCAGAGCAAAGGGCCACGGGATGATGACCTAGCGAAGAACCGGTGTTCTTGAAGTGAGAGCCTGGCAAAGGTGCCTGGGGGTTACCCAGGACGGGGGTGAGCAGGCCAGGGCTTAGGCCTGTCTGCTTTCCCTGGTGTGGCTCCATTTCGGTTTGGTACACTGGAGGTCTCGTAGGAGATTTTGTTAGAGAAATGTGCTCTGTGAGAACTACTGGTTGAACAGAATAAAAGGACCTTAACATCCTGCAGAAAGACAAACATGTGGTTCCAAGTGGTAGGACAGAGTCTGGTTTTGTCAAAGGCCTCAGAGCTGGGCCGTGGGTACGCTGACTCTCATTAACTCCATGTCCATAGACGGACGTCAGCACGGTCAAGAGAAGAATATGTCTGGGCACTTACTACGTGTCAGGTATTCTGCTTGCGCCATCAGACTAATTTTTCACTATCCTATTGTACAGATGAGAAAACTGAGGTGCAGAGGGATTCATTAACTTGTAAAATGTTACACAGCAAGCAAACAGTGGAGTCAGGACTTAAATGCAATTCTGCCTCACTCGAAAGTCTTTCAGCTATGCCCAGTTACAGCGAACCGTATTATCTTGGCAGTCAGTTCTAGAGCTTTATAGAGAGACCTAGAGAGAACCATAAAACCCTCCAGTTCCAGCCATCTATACAACGCAAGCCGAAAGGGGATGGCAGTGGGGTGGGTTTTAAACTGGGACTGAAGTGGCTACAACTTCAAACTCCTCTTTGCAGGCATAACATTTTTTGGTTCACTTCCTCACTTTGACCATAAGTGATTCCTATCTTTAATGTCTCTGTGTCTTTTTACAGCATACATGAGAAAGACCAAAGAATTTCCCACTGAATCACTAACTTGGTTCACTTTAATGCTCATCCATTGACTATGACGCACAGATGAGTGAGCAGCACCTCTGTCGCATGGTCACTCCTGCCAGAACTCTCTAGACAGCACTCAGTACTCCTCACGCCACACCTCCCCCAGACAGCTGTTTATTAGGCCGTCAGATTCAAAAAGGCTGTTTTACTTAGCATGTTATTCTTGTCCCACAGACCAAACCCAGAACCCTAAACTAGGTGGACAAGCGATGCATACTTGATTAAACTCAGAGTGAGATGATTTCCCCACTTTAAATACATCTGGTAAAGGCAGAAAATAGCGTGTGTTCTTACCAACGAGCAGGATCGTGGAATTGGTGAGCAACGTTCTCTTGCACATAAATTTTTGTCATTGTTTTTAGGTGACTTTATTGAACTTCCATATGTGCTGTTTAAAGATTCAGGTGATGAAGTTTTCAAATAAGGTGATACAGATTTTGTTACGCAGTCATAATCCTGAGTAAAACGCTTCTCCGTTACTTCCTCTGTGCCTGCATTGCCTCACAAAACACAGAAGACAGGCGTTATCACTGATGTCTGCTTCAGAGATAGCAAGATGAAATCCTAAGACTACATGATTTATCAAATCCTTATTCATATTTAAAAAGATAAAACATTTAATAAATCAATTTTATGTTAAAATAATATGTAGGACTTTGAAAAATATTAATGGTTCCACTTAAGATGTCATTGTAACTATACAATTTTCGAAATTTCAAACAAAAGTATCAATAGAATGAGCTGAGCTGCACTGTAATCATCACCCTTAGCATTGTCTGGAGTATTCTGACATCATAGCCAGAACTGTTATATGGTAAAGTCACAGAATTTTCTGGTTGGAGATGGCTTAGGAAATCATCTGATCTAAATCCTTCATATACAGATGAGGAAATTCACAGCTGAAATAGGCCTTAGTGTAAATGGATTCTTAGTTTTCAGATCAAATCGGGGCACATGCATCTCTGTTCTAGTAGGTGGTTATCTCAGATGTCAGTGGTCCTGAGCATTGAAAAAATATTCTAGTAAAGAACAAAATAGGTACGTTGAAGAAAGTATATGTTAACTTATGGATACTTGGAGATGCTTTAAAATATCCTTGAAAAGAACTGAAAAAAGGCGCAAACTTGTAGTTACTTTACGAGAAATGTGTGTGTGTGTGCACGCGCATGCGTGTATACCAGAGTTCCAAAGAATATAAATTTTTGTGAGTTACCTTTAAATAAAAGCAAACCTCAATTCATGAAGATAATCCACCATAGGACCACGGAATGGCCATGACATTCCTTGCAGACTTTTATCAAGGAAATGTAAAAAAGAAAAAGTAGAAATCCCCATCATTACTTTCACATTATTAAATATATTTGGGGATTCAAAGCCTAAAAGTTGATTTAAGCTTTCACATTATAATTTGTAAATATACATTAAATATTTTCCATATTGAACCATTTGGTCTTTAACTTCCTACCATGAAAAACTTGAGTGTCATAGTGACTACTTAGCAAAGACCAAGTTACTAGCATTTAGTTCAAAAAATGGAGTTCTGACTACTATACCTTTGAGGAGCATACTTAAGATTAATCTTCAAACTGTGTTTTCACAGAGTTATAACAGAAACTTATTGAATATTTAAAAGAAAAAACTGATACTGACCTCTCATGACCTCGGTAGATGATGCACTGCCAGATAGAGATGCAGGAGATAAGCCGAGGCTACGCTCTCTTATAGCATCTTTTAGGAGAGATGAATTTTTCCATTCTTTTGATATATCCTTCTGTGTTTCCGCAGAGGAGGCTTTCTTCTGTTTCTTTGGTAGCTTTCTGGTTTTCCTTCTAGAATGTATATTCTCCTCCTAAATGTATTGATAACTTTTAAATTATACTTGAATACAAGCAGTTTATACTTGGACACATAAAACAAATCATGCTGAAATGTCAAATATCTTCTGTTACTATATACGGACACAACAGGGGTTTCAACAGGAGTAGTGAAGGACTTTCTGCTCATAGAAGGCAGACAACGAATTCACAGGAAGATATAATACATAGACTATAATATCATAAGAAACACAAATAAAGTGCTGGAAGGAGAAGATGATATCCAGTTTAGGGAAACCAGAAAGAGTTCCTGGATGTCACGGTACTTGGTACTTGGCGTGACCGGGAGTCAGAGAGAAGTCGGGGAGGGGAGACGCCTGACAGAGCCCCGGGAGCGGAGCACGACCGTGTCAGGGGGGTCACAGGTTGGCCCATTTGACTGCTTCAGCTCTGGGTACACACCAGGGAGCAGGGGAAATGAGCTTGCCAAGGTCTTCTGATGCGCCGACTATCTGCCCACGCAGACTGTCAGCATTTCTCTTTGAAAAGGGAGATGATGAGAGGGGCTTGGGAAGACTCATCTGACTCTATGCAGAGTAAATTAAAGAAAGAAGTGATGGAAAATGCGGACGTAAGTTATGAAGTTCTTAAAGTCTTCCAAGTAAAGGGTAACAGTGTTATAAACAAAGCACGGTGGAAGTTTAATTATGTGCAATCAGATCAGAGGCCTGCCTTTAACGCCAGACTCCCTGGGTTCAAACCCTTGTTTTACCACCTCCTAGCTGTGTGACCTGGGGCAGGTTCCTTCATCTCTGAGCCTCAATTTCTCATTTGTAAAATGAGATGTCAATAATAGTGCTAGTCACCTATGGTACTTAAGAGATTTTAAGAAGTTAAATCTATAAAGTACTTAGAATAGCACCTGGAAAACTATAAGCACTATTTTTCTTTTCTTTTTTCTTTTTTTTTTTTTTTAACATTGTTAAGAAAGCTTTCCAGCACGGATGGCTGGGGAGAGGGCTGTAACATTAAGAGACAGAAAGGAGTCAGGGACAGACACAGGTGGGCTGGGTATGGGAAGAAACTCAGATCTAGGATTTTTGCTTCCAGTCAAGAGAAAGAGTCACAGCTTCCCAATAGTCTGCACTTTTCTGAAATATAATTTTGGGAAAATCAAGTGCTTTTCTAATTCAAAAATATTATCTTAAAGTTCTAATTTTACTAGAGTCAAACATCTGTTTTGTAACACTAATGCCAACTTATCAGAAATTTTAACATATTGCCTAAAGATCAATTTTTAGTATGTAACATTTCTCACACAGAAGGTTCAGTCTTAAAATATGACATATTCAACATTTTTGCAAAAATATATTCTCTATTTAGGATTTTAACAGGCAGGCTTTTTAGAATTTTTTAATCTGAATTGTACCTATTTACCTTTACTAGCAATTTCTCTTTAAATGAATGTGAAAATTCTTGGTCACTCTCTGACTCTGAATTTGAGAGATCTTTATAATTCTTTTTGGTTTTTGTCGCTCTTCGTGGAAGTCTGGCTCTCCCATATGGAACGGTCTCCTCTACCTTTTTGGTGGCATTTTTGTTGGATGTCTTTGGGAGAAAAATTTCTGAATTAGTAGGTCAATATGCGAACTATAAGAAATACAAGCTATTTGCTATAAAATTGGTCCTGTGACAATACATAAAATATTTGTGGGAATAAAATAAGATTCTTGACTAATACTTTAAAAAGACTGGATTTTATTTTTTCCATCCAAATATCTCCCCTATCACCTTTTCTATAGCTATCACTAAAGCTCTGAGGGGCCTGGTATATATATTACCTAATTTACAAAAAAAAAAAAAAAAGAGAAAGAGAGGAAAAAAGAGAAACCAATATAGGTATTATAATCACAGACCTAAAACAGGCCAACATGATTGAAAAAGTCATAAAGTAGGAGTATGCATGCACAGGCTGGAACAATTATGGAGAAATAAGTAACGATAAGGATAAAACCACAAGATGAAAAATGAAGTTTTTTTTACATAAGAGAAAAATAATTTTCAAGGGATGTTTGAACACAAACTTCTTGGTTTTACCATTTTAGATTTTGATTGTCCCCTTTCCAAAGATGGTCCTGCAATTCAAGAAAATAAAGTTAAATTTTTCAAATAGATAATAACTGCTATTAAAATTTATCAGAATATTTATGGTATTAAAATTTATTAGGATATTTCTGCATAGGAGTTAAAATCCTAACAAGAGTACATTTTAAATTCATTCAAAACCTTGAATTTCCAGATGATTTGGGGCTGCACCGACACCCGTAACTTCACGGCGCGTGGCAGGACACAAACGAGCGTCTTCTTTTCTCCTCCTTTACACCATGACGCTTCTCACACGTGTGTGAGAATTGGTAACATAAGTTATAAAGTGAACACCTATGCACCTATCATTCAGTTTAAAAGCTGAGTTATGAATAATGATGTTGTCTATTTATGTGTACTCTCTGATGCTCCAGTTCCCCTCTGCCAAAAGGGAATATTTTCATTATCTGAATTGTTTCTCATCCACTGGTCTTAAAAAAAAAAGTTCTACTTCACAGAGGTGGCTCCCTAAGCAAGACGATAAACTTTATAACACGGGGTCCTCTCACATGTAACACTCTATGGTGTCCTTTACTTCTCACCGCTCACTGTCTCTAAGATTCCTCCATGTGTACCAAGAGGAGCTTCAGTCTAGTCCCTATTCCTTTTTTTTTTTTTTTTTTTTTTTTTTTTGCTTTTCAGGCACAATCAACTTTCTAAATTTTCTCTGAAGCCTAAGAAATGGGATTTTCCAAGCCAAGGAAGCAATGAGGCTCTGGGAGAAAGCTCTTCCAATCCTGGCGATAAGCTACATAGTGACTTGTAGTCATTCAGCCATTTAAACAAAACAGTTGACTCCGAAGTTCAACTTTAAAACTATTGACTATTCTAACCCTGAATGTTTCCTCTAGATGTTACAAATGAGTATAAAGTCCCTGAGAGCACATGACTTGTATCAGTTTCTCCTGGCTGACAACACACTGCCCCAAAGTCCCAGAGCCCTGAGCAGGTGCGTCTTTCGGCCTCTTCGCACGAGTCGGCCCAGTCCCCCCGCACCCTCCACGCTCCCTGCCCAGCACACACTGGGGTCTCAGGCCTCCACCTCTTTCATATACGATAATCCTGCTGCTTCTCTTCTTCGTGGAGATGATTGATTGGCTCCGTCTGTTTCCAAGATTCAGTCTCATTTACGAACATGTGCCCAGCTTCATTTCCAGATTTCTCTTTTTACTTCTGTTTAAGCTGTCACCCACCCCACCCCCCATATACACAGAGGCTACTATTGGTTATATTTTATCCTTACATAAAATAAAGGCTGGTTCTCTTACCTATCAATTTAAAAGGTCTCCTTTTAAAAATGGAATATGTGAAATCTTAGTGTTTTAGTTAAACAAGCGAGGAAAATGGTATTTGTCTACAGCCAAAAACCCATACCTCAAACTCTTCTCCCACTGCTTCAAGAGATTCACTAGACAAAGCAAAAGCCAAATGCTGGGAAGATATTCTGTGGAAGATTTAGGCAAAAATATTTCTGCAAGAAAATGGTTTTCCAAATGTTCTTATGTGAATTCCTGAAGAGTGTATGTGTTAGGTGTGACAATAAATGGGATGTCCAAGATTTGATTTCTGCTTAGAGCGTTGGGTTCATGAGTCTTTGATAACACATCACCCACAATAACTTCCAAGGAACCCCAGCAGCAGGCCACGGGTGGACAAATGATGAGAGTGTGCGTGACCCGAAGGATATGACAATCCTATTTTGTGTCTGTAAGATCCCGGTAAAAAAGTAAAAAAAAGTAATTTCTACACGGCCATATTATTAAAAATAAAAACCACAAAGCCGCTGTAGCGTGTGCTGTATTTGCTCTTCTCCCCCAGCCGTCAGGCTGTGTAGTTACCAACACTAACTGCACACAAACATACTTGTCAGCTAACACAGCATTTCACATCGTTGACATGCTAACGTCATTTGCAACATTTCTCCAAAAAGTCATTTCTTACTTGATTGGCCACTTTTCCGTTTCTTCGCATTCCTGCCCCTGCTGTAGTCCGCGAGTGGGGGTTTGGGTTTCGGTCCCTTCAGCCAGCTGATGTCGGTCTTGCATTCTGTGTCACTGTCACTAAAGAGATTCTTCCTTTTATGATTTTCTACAATCTGTTAAAAGAAACAATCCTTGTAATAGATGAAGAAATGTGTCTCATTATCCACCATTAAAGGTAAGTTAAGCCAAAAACCAAAAAATGGAAACAACCCAAGCAACAGAAAAACTAACTTGGTAATTTTTTGGCCTTAAGAAAACATAACCAGAAAGTCACCCAGAATCCAGACCGGAGAATGAAATTCCCATTTTGTTGTTTAAAACCTAAAACAGCTCGCTTCCACCCAGACGTGAGCTAATGCCATCGAAGAAAGTAACTAAAGCTAGCTGATCTTCCATTAGTAGACGGTTACAAATAGCTCGGAGACCGTACCAAAGTCATAGTGGGCACACGAACAATCTCATAGAGGGGAAAAAAACAAGTATTTTTGTTTTCTAGATCTGTGATCATCTTGGGCAATGGAATTTTTCTTTTAAGTATTTGAGAGAGAAAGCATGCACACGCGGGGCGAGGGGTAGAGAGAATCCCAAGCAGGCTCTGTGCGGTCAGCGCAGAGCGCCATCTCACGAACTATGGGATGAGGCCCTGAGCCTAAACCAAGAGTTGGATGCTCAACCGACTGAGCCACCCAGGTGGCCCAGAAATTTGTTTTTAAATATAGTTCTTACTGGACACATTAGGATATTATAACTTACTCTTTTATCTTTCGTTTTGAGAGAAGGTTCAAGTTCATCATGATTCCTCAAACCTATCCTTAAACAAAAAGATACATTAATTTTAATTAATTTATTTTTATTTTTAAAAAATTTTTAATGTTTATTTATTTTTGAGAGAGAGAGAGAGAGAGACAGAGCGTGAGTAGGGGAGGGGCAGAGAGAGAGGGAGACACAGAATCTGAAGCAGCTCCAGGCTCTGAGCTGTCAGCACAGAACCCGACACAGGGCTCGAACCCATGAACTGTGAGATCATGACCTGAGCTGAAGTAGGCTGCTTAACCAACTGAGCCATCCAGGCGCCCCTAATTTTAATTAATTTAATTACTTGTTCTCTTAAGGTAATGTGCACCGGACAGCTAGACCTGGGTCTTCATCCTGGCTCTTTTACCAGCTCACTGTGTAATTCTGGCCAAGCTGCTCATCCGCTCTGACCTGGGTTCATTATAAAAATAACAGGTCTGATGAAGGACTGAGCCCTTCCAGCTTCACCATCGGACATGCACAGCTAATGTGCCAAGTGCAGAGGACGCGCGTGTCACTTTCGGGAGTAACGGCCAAAGTGTCCGAAACGTAACGGGGCCGTCCCGCCATGAGTGTTCCCAGTACATTAGAACCTCTCACGCAGACTGGGAGGACACACTGAAGAAAAAGAACAATTGAGAAACTTCTTTTACTCTGATCCATCTTTTTGTAATAAAAACACCTACAATTTTATTGAATTATCCACACAGGCTTCTGTAGCTGTAGCTTGAAATTCCTGGATCTAGATTGTGAATAAACATTAAAAAAATTTTTCTTAGTGTCAAAATAAGGCAAACATATGTATTAAATAAATATATGAATTCTCGTTTCTATCACTTCCTATCATTAGATGCATCAATAAAATTAAGCTTACAAAAGTATTTTTACATTTAAAAAGAAAGTTAATACTATAAAATATACTAAAACTAAAACAAGTAATTGTTTTAAAATGTCTTGTATCAAGAAGGAAAGTGATTTTCTTGATGTAGTGGTGAGTGCCCCCTTCCCTAATTAATCATTTTTCTCTACCTCAGCCCAAAAGATTTTAAACGAAACCAAATATTCCTAAGTTGGTACAAAATAAGTTTTAAAGTAGTTTAAAATACCTTAAAGCATATCTATAAGAGAATGGAAGCCAAAAAACATACATTGTAATAATACAGTGAATACAAAATAAGTACCGAATAACTAATACAAAATACTGATTTTTAGCTTACTCCAAGTTTTATAACAGGCTCATCAGCTCCATTCAAATTAAAATTGTAAACATCATTCCTGTAAAAATGAAGAGAAATATTAACTTCATTATATAATAAATATTCTTTGTATACGAAGAAACTGTAAGATCTATGAAAAATCACTTACAGTGGGCATTCAGAAGTAACATTAACGAAAGTCGTCTTCAGTTGTCTGTAGCTTTTTTTCTGAACTTTCTCCTAAATACAGAAGTTTATAGACAGCATTCAAACTTGTACACTAGTACACTTGGCACAAAAACAACACGTGCGATTGTATGTATTTTCTACCTGCTTCTACTCATGTTTTCCATCTGCAGCTGTTCCCTTCATGTAAACGGGATAAAAGTATTAAGCATCCATGCTGATATACACTTTGAAGACTTCAGTATTAACTAAGAACATAACTGCAAGTGCATCGCATACAAAACAGAAGACCCCCACTCTCTAACACGTGCTGCCATGACAGTACACGGGGGCATGTGACCTTTTCACTGCTCTCCTAACAAGCTGAACCTCAGTGATTCCAGAATCACAACACAAACACGCTTCTTTTTTTTTTTCGACTCATTTGCTTTAAAGTCTTAAATAGAAAAACTCTGGGAGAGACGAAGGCTTATGGAAAATCACCATTAATATCATTAAATGACTGCCTACTAAAAAAGAGATACTCAGAAGTCTAATAAGTTGAAAATATTAAAACTAAATATTCATTTAGTTGTTACTATGTTCAATTTTATTACGTATTATGGCTGTTTTATATGTAATTATTTGTATTATTCCAGAAAGTTTATCCCTTAATATATTACTCCTCTGATCGCTTATCTGAGTTATCCTTTCCAATATGATTTTTACCAGCATTTAGATATAGCTGTTAAATTCGTCTATGGTGTGCTAGTGTGTGTAGGTATTACAGCAGACACAAACTAAGCCAAGCTATTAAAAAAGGATACAAAAGTAAGCAAAAGTGTTACACAGGATAGACAGATGATTCTAAACAGACACACTCTAAGAGAAGACAGCAGAGAGAAAAAAGAACTGCAAGAGTGAGTAAAATATCAAAAAGTGGCACAAAGAAATTGGTGTGTAGATTCAGAATTTCTCCCCCTTTGGACTCTGCGTCAGGGCACCTTGGAAGTTCTCAAAAAGAAGGCAGACTCTGCAGTAAGACTCGCTAGGTGGAATCAGGCCACTTTGGTGACCAGAAGAGTGTGAGAGCATCCTGACAAAGCTCAAAGTTTTCCTAAAGAGGGGAAGGAAAAGAGAATAAACACTCAGGAAAAACACTTCGGGGAATTTCAAGTTGTTATGCTTCAACTACAGGGGACATGTCTGGGGAACCAATACCAGGAAATAAAGACAGACTTTTAAAGGGAGTAGAGAGCCAGCCTAAGTCTGTGCTCAGTAAGCAACAGGAACCAGAGGAATCTGAATAGAATGGCATAGCCTAAGTATGTGCTTTAAAAAGAGAAAAAGCTGGTACTGAATAGAATGGCGGACTGGCAAGAGAAGTATTAGAGGCAAAAGAATCACCTAAAGGCCGCTGCGATAACCCGGGGACTCAAAACCAGAACGCAGACTAGGAAAAGGAGCTACTTATGCGGCAGAGGGGGATTTCGGAGGAACATACAGAAGGTGAACCTCAAAACTTGCAATTAAATGGATAGAAAGTAATTGTGAGGAATAATTCAAAGGCAATTGGTATTTTAAGCCTGCATAAATAATTTTTTTAACAGAAACACAGACTTAAGAAACACAGAAGAGATGGGAGTAGCTAGGGAAAAAAATGAAAACAAGGATTTATTGAATCAGATAGCAGAAAGTGTAAATATCACACACACGTAAAAGAAGTATTTTTGGAGCGCCCAGGTGGCTCAGTCAGTTAAGTGTCCAACTCTTGATTGCGGCTCAGGTCATGATCTCACAGTTTGGGGAAACTGAGCCCTGCTTTGGGCTCTGCACTGCAAGGACGGAGTCTGCCTGGGATTCTCTCTTTCTCTCTCGCCGACCCCCACCCCCCCCCCCCGCCTTCTCTCTCTCAAAATAAAACTTTTAAAAAAAGGAACTTTTTTGGAAAAGCAGAACAGAAAGGATTTTGAGTACCTGCCACTAAACTTGAGGTTGTTTAATCCACTTATCAACACGCTGAAAACATTAATTCCATCCTACTGTACTTCTATTTTATGTTTACAGTCAAATATCAGACTTTGACTATATATACATTTGGTGGAGTGAAATAAATGAAGCCTACCTTACTGAGCTGTAGATCAGATTTGTTTGAAAAACCACTATAAAAAAGATTTTGTCAAAATTAAAAAAAGCAACGATCAGTAGACTGTTCTTCATAAAAGCCATGTTACATAAGGTAAAACATCTGGGTCGCTAAGTTACATCCCACACATCCGGCTCACTAAGTCACACCCCGCACACCGTAAATAGCGGCAGGGCCGCCCTCAGGGCCCTGTAGCCTCCCTCCCAGTGAACGGCACCGGGACGGTCAGTGCTAAGCGGAGCCGCACACGCGGCTCGAGGGGCCCAGCAGTCCGTGACCGTAACTGCGCCAGGCCTTGTAATGAGACCAGAATTACTTTAAACATGAATTAACCACCTAAAACCTATAAAGAAACATCTTATAATAAAAGACCTAACCTCAGAAAAAAATACATATTTATTATATGAAAGCAACTCAGCTCAGCTCATTTCAGTCTCCTATTCCATTAAGCAACATACATAAACATACTTAATCTTACTCATCACTAGGTTCATTAAATGAAACCCTAAAATGTCTATAGCCTGAAGACTTATTTATGAAAAGGTATGCTATATCAATATGGTATTTTGATACTTTAAAAATATGATCACATACAATAATGATTAATTTCAAATTTAGTTCCCTTACTGCATAAATAGCTACTATTTACAAAAGTAAGTAACTAAGTGTTTTCTACTGGAAAGTTCTACTATTTGAGCAGGCTCAAAACGAGCCAAGTCAATTGTATCTGTCAGAAAACCCACCCGCCAATCAAAGACTCTGTGAATTTTCTTGTAGACTTCATGTCGCCCTTGGGTTTGTATCTCTTGTTGAGTTGGTTTATCAAGGATTCCGCTGCATCAGTAAATCCTTTCTCTTCTGACTTTTCTCCCTGAAACAATGTGTAAGTTACTTTGAGACTCTTACCAGTCAACCTTCAAAGGAAAAGAAAGGCTGAAAGGAACAATTTAAGAAAAATCTGGTTTTATATATAACTACAAAGAGAAATAAAGGGGTAAAAATTAGTAAATTTGGGCTTTGTTAGGCATTAAATAACACAGGATAAGAACACAAGGAGCCATGCTAAGTGCTCTGTGGAGATCAAAATAAAAGTGTCTGTCCATGGAAAAATAAATTGTATTAAAAATTGGAGAAAACTAAAAGCTGGTTCATTGCAGAGAGCAATAAAACTGTTATCTCTCTAGCCAGCCTAGCTAAGGGAAAAAAAAGAGAAAAGACTGAAATTGCTACAATAGAAATGAAATAGATGCTGTCACTCTTAGACATTAAACGGCTAATAAAAGGATATTATGAACAACTCTATGCCCACAAATTTGATAATCTAAATCAAATGGACCAATTCCTTGAAAGACAAAAGCTACCAAAATTCAAACAAATCATCTGAATAGGCCTGTATCTATTAAAGAAATTGAATGAATAACTAATACCCTGTAAAACAGAAAGCACCAGGCCCAGATGGTTTCACTAGTGAGTTCTATCAAATACTTAAG
Organism: Mungos mungo; assembly: GCA_004023785.1. Lineage (NCBI taxonomy): Eukaryota > Metazoa > Chordata > Mammalia > Carnivora > Herpestidae > Mungos > Mungos mungo. The sequence continues at coordinate 158,060 of PISW01003442.1, read as the reverse complement.
GAAGAATTATATACAAAGTTTCCACAATCATCCAGAAGACAGAAGCAGAGGGAATGTGTCCTAACTCATTCTATGAAGCCAGTATCATCTTCACACCCAAATCAAAGACATTATAAGAAGGGAAAATCACAGACTAGTATCTGTCATGAACATGGATGCAAAATCATCAACAAAATATTAGCAAATTATATCCAACAACGTATAGAGAGAATTATATGCCAAAACCTAGTGGTATTTACTCGAGGTATGTAAGTCTTTAACAACATTTGAAAATCAATTAATGTGATCCATCATACCAACAGGCCAAAGAAAAGTCATATATCAAGAGATATACAAAAAGCATGTGACAAAAATCCAATACTGACCCATTCATGTTAACAATTCTCAGGAAACTAGGAATCAAGAAGAATGTCTTCAGCCTGATAAAGAACATCTTCCAAAAACTAAAATTATAGCTAACATCATACTTAGTGGAGAGAAACTGCACACTTCCCACTAATATCACAAACAAGGGAAAGATGCCTGCTCTCACCACTCCTATTCAACATCACACTGGAAGTCCTACCAATGCAGTAAGACAAGAAAAAGAAATAAAAGGTATACAAAATGGAGAGAAAGAAATAAAACTATGTTCACAGATGACATCATTGTTTGTATAGGAAAAAAATTCCCCAAAATTAACAAAAATACTCATGAAACTAAAATGCAACTGTGATAGTGCTGCTGAAGGATACAGTGTTGATTGCTTTCTTGTAAACTAGCAATGAACAACTAGAATTTCAAATGACATTCCATTTACATTAGTATTCCCCAAAAAGAAATACTAAGGTGTAAATCTAACAAAACATGTATAAGATCTACATGAGGAAAGCTATATAACTAATGAAGAGAATCAAAGATTCTAAATAAATGGAGAGAATGTCCAGGTTCATGGATAGGAAGGTTAATATTGTCAAGATGTCACTTCTTCCCAACATGATCTAGAGATTCAATGTAATCCCAACAAAAAGCCCAGCAAGTTATTTTGTGGATACCCAGAAAATGATTCTACAGTGTACACAGAGAAGAGACTCTGAATAGCCAATATAATGTTGAAGAACAAAGCTGTAAGATCAACACTACCCTACTTTAAGACTTGCTGAAAAGATACAACAGTACAGTGTAGTATTGGTGAAAGAACAAAGAGAGTAATAGAAGAGAGCAAACAAGAGCCCAGAAATAAGCTCTCATAGTCATCTGACCTTTGACAAAGGAGCAAAGGCAATGAAATGGAGAAGGACAGTCTTTTCAGCAGATTGTGAGGGAATAACTGCATATCCACAGATCCACATGCAAAAAGAAAAAACCAAAAATGAGTCTAGACAAATCTTAGACCCTTCACAAAAATTAACTCAAAAGGGACCATAGGGGTACCTGGTGGCTCAGTTGGCTAAGCATCTGACTCTTGATTTTGGCTCAGGTCTTCATAGCACAGTCATTGAGCCTGAACTCCACATCAGGCTCCACTCTGAGCATGGTGTCTGCTTGGGATTCTTTCTCTCTCTGCCTCTCTCTCTCTCTCTCTCTCAAAATGAGCAAGGATTTCTTTCTTTTTTTTTTTTTAAAGGGGCCATAAACTGAAACGTAAAATCAAACTATAAAACTCCTACAAGGTAACATAGGAGAAAAGCTAGGTGACCTTGGATTTGGCAATGCCTTTTTATCTATAACACCAAAAGCACAATCCATGAAACACAAAATTGGTAAGTAGAACTTCACTAAAATTAAAAACTTCTGCTAAGTGGAAGACACTGTTTAGAAAATGTAAAGATAAGCCATAAACAAAGAAAATATCTGTAAAACACATCTGCTAAAGGACTTGTATGGGCATACCACAACATACTGTGGGTTTGGTTCTAGATTACAGACATAAAGTGAGTAATACATTAAAATGAGTCCAATGAACTTGGTTTCCCAGCGCATATAAAAGTTATGCTTACACTATACTGTAGTCTATTAAATACCCTTATGTCTTAAAAAAACAAATTACATACCTTACTTAAAAAATACTTTAATGCTAAAAAATACTAATCATCTGAGTCTTCAGCAAAGGGCAATCTCTTTGCTGGTAGAGGGTCTTGCCTCTTCACTGATGGCTGCTGACTGGACAGGGTGATGGATGTGGAAGGCTAGGGTGGCCGCAGCAAGAAAACAATGAACTTGGCTACACTGACTGACTCTCCCTTCCATGAGTGATTTCTGTAGAGCATGCAATGCTGTTTGATAGTATTTTACTCACAGCAGAACTTCTTTCAAAAATTGAAGTCCAGGGGCACCTGGGTGGTCCAGTTGGTTAAGCGTCTGGCTTTGGCTCAGGTCATGACCTCACAGTTCATGGGTTCGAGCCCCGCATCGGGCTCTGTGCTGACAGCTCAGAGCCTGGAGCCTGCTTCAGATTCTGTATCTCCCTCTCTCTCTCTCACCCTCCCCTGCTCGCACTGTCTCTCTCTGTCTCTCAAAAATAAATAACATTTAAAAAACATAAAAAATAAATAAATTTGTTAAAAAAAACAAAACAAAAATTGAAGTCCGTTTTCTCAAATGCTGCCTATGCGTTTATCAACTAAGCTTATGTAAGATTTGAAATTCTTTGTGGTCACTCTTCCCAGAGTCTTCACCAAGAGTAGATTCCACCTCAAGGAACCACTTTCTTCGGTCCTGCGTAAGAACCCCTCACCCGGTCAAGCGTGATGATGAGATCACAGCCGTTCTGTCCATCTTCAGGCTCCATCCTAATTCCGGTTTTCCTGCCACTTCCACCACACCTGCAGCTACTTCGGTACTTCCTCCACTGAAGTCCTAAATACCTCAAAGTCATCCATGTAGGTTGGAATCAACGCTTCCAAACTCCTGGTAATGCTGATAGTTTGACCTCTTTCCATGAGTCATAAATGTTCTCCACGGTGTCCAGAATGGTGAGTCCTTTCCAGGGGTTTTCAGTTCAGTTTACTCAGCTCCGTCGGGGGAGATCACGGTCTCTGGCGGCTGTAGTCTTGTGAAATGTATTTCTTACAGAGTAAGACTCGAATGTAGAAACTACCCTTTGATCCGTGAGCTGCAGAATGGATGTTGTGCCAGCAGGCATAAAAATATTAATTTTGTTGTGTATCTCCATCAAAGCTCTTGAGTGACCAGATACAATGTCAGTGGGAAATAATATTTTATTTTTTAAATGTTTATTGAGGGGAGGGACAGAGAGAGAGGGAGACAGAGAATCCCAAGCAGGCTCCGCAGCTGTCAGCACAGAGCCAGATGCGGGGCTCAGCCTCACAAATGGTGAGATCACGAGCTGAGCCCAAATCAAGAGCTGGGCACTTAACTGACTGAGCCACAAAGGCACCATGAGAAGTAATATTTTAAAAGGAATAATTTTTTCTGAGCAGGTCTCAACAGCAGGCTTAGAACACTCAGGAAACCATGCCACAAACAGACATGCCGTCACGCAGGCTTTGCGGGTCCATTTATAAAGCACAAGCAGAACAGATTTAACATAATTCTTAAGGGTCCTAGGATTTTTTACATCAAATGAGCACTGACTTCAACTTTAGATCACCAGCTGCTTTAGCTCCTAACAAAAGGGTCAGCCTGTCCTTTAAAGCTCTGATGACAGACATTGGGTTGTCTCTCGCTGTGCAAGTCCTAAATGACATCTTTTTCCCACAGAAGGCAACGCCATTGACACGGACAACGTGCTCTTGAACGCAGCCCCCTTCACTCCGAACGCCATTTTGGCTGGACCTTCCGGAGAGCGCGCGGCCGCTTCCCCGCCAGCACCTGCCGCCCCACCTGCACCTGCACGTCAGGGAGACGGCTCCTTCCCTGCACCTTCAGGAATAAGCTTCACGAACCCGCCTCGGCCGGCTTCAAACTTCCCCTCTGCAGCTTCCTTACCTCTCTCAGCCTTCATAGAACTGAAGGGAGTCGGGGCCTTGCTCTTAATCAGGCTCTGGCCTAGGAGAATTTCGTGGCTGGGTGGAGCGTCTGTCCAGGCCACTGGCTAACACAGTTCGGCAGTAAAACAGTTTCACAAGAGGCTAGGCTTTTTGCCTGTCTCAGCTTTCCGCGTGCCTTCATGACGCTTAATCAGTTTCGACTTTCAACTTCAAGTGAGAGACGTTTGCCAGGCTGCGCTAGGGTTATTAACTGGCCTAATTTCAGTGCTGCTGTGTCTCAGGGACTAGGGAGGCCTGAGGGGGGGGAGAGACGAGGGGATGGCCAGTGGAACGGTCAGAAATACACAGTTTTTATGTTTGCCATCTTATCTGGGTGTGGGTGGGTTGCTGCACCGCAACACAATTACGATTGTAACATCAAAAAACAATGATCACCGACCACCATAACTAATCATAATGAAAAACTCTGAAATATTATGAAAGTTACCAAAATGTGACAGAGACGAAAGCGGGCAAACGCTGTTGGACAGACAGCACGCACACTTGCCCCGCACAGGGTTTGCCACAGACCTTCAATTTGTAAAAAGCGTAGTATCTACAAAGTGCAGTAAAGCCTGGCATGCCTGTATCCGAATTATACAAACTGTTAGTATTCAACAGTAACAATGAACCCAATGAAAAAATGAGCAAAAGATCTGAACAGACAATGCACCAAAGACACCCAGAGGGTAAATAAAAATACCAAGAAATGCTCAAAATAATTGGCCATGAGAGAACTGCAAATTAAAATAAGATACCACTAAGCACATATAACAATAGCTAAAATCCAAAACACTGACAACACCCAATATTGGCAAAGATGTGGACCAATAGGAGCTTTCTGATCTGTTGCTCAGAAGGCAAACACAGTACAGCCACTTTTCCCACTTGTGTGAGACATGCGTCTTCTTACAAAACTAAACACACTAGCCATATGCCCCGGCAATCATGCTCCTCGGTATTGTCCCGAATGAGCTGGGAGCTCATGTCCACCTAAAACCCGCACGTGAGTGTTTAGAGGAGCTCCATCCACGACTGTCAAACCACTGAAGCAGCCCGGATGTCCTGCGCCAGGGGAACAGAAGCGTCCCGGACAGCACGTAACGGAATATTATTCAGCTGTAGAAAGAAATGAGCCGTCAAGCCATGAAGAGATGTGGAGACACGTCATGGCATGTTGCTAAGTGAAAGACACCAGCCGAAAAGACTACGTACTATATGGTTCCAATTCTATGACATTCTAGAAAAGGCAAACTACCATAGAGACAGCAAAAAGATCAGTGATCGACATGAGTTTTAGGAGGGAGGCAGCAGAGGGGAATTTCAGGACAGGAAAGCTACTTTGTATGAAAATGTAACGGTGGGCCCATGCTGCTGTGCATCCGGCAAGCCATACAGAACATACAACACAACGAATGAACTCTAACCTAACCCATAGGCTTTAGTCAGTAACAATGTAACGATACTGATGCATAATTTGCAACCCACGTATCTACTGATGTAAGACGTAATGATAGGAGAAACTGGGGTGTGGGTGAAGGGGTATATGGGAACTCTGTATACTTATACACTTGAAACTGCTCTAAAAAGTCCTATTATTTTAGGGGCACCTGGCTGGCTCAGCTGGTAGAACATATGACTCTCAATCTTGCAGTTGTGAATTCAAGCCCCACATTGGGTGCAGCAATTACTTAAAAAAAAAAAAAAGAAAAGAAAAAAATAATATGACTTCAAAAATGGAAGGACTAGAAAGAATTATTATCTACATAATTTTAAGTCATTTGGCTAAAAAAAAAAACCTTCCTCTCTAAGTATATGAGTTGTCTGGACTTTAGTTTTACCTTTCTCTGAGAATCAGGCATATTTTTTTAAATTATGGTAGAACACAACATAAACATAAATGTAAAATTCACTATTTTAACTATTTTTAAGTTTATGGGTCTATTTTGTTTTGTTTTTTAAGGTTTACTTGGAGGGAGAGCATGCAGAAAGAGGGAGAAAGAGAATCCTAAGCAGGCTCTGTGCTGGCAGTGAGGAGCCTGACACGGGGTCCGTTTCCTGAACCGTGAGATCATGACCCTATTCAAAATCAAGAGTCAAATGCTTAACTGACTGAGCCATCCGGTTGCCCCCAAGTTTACATTTTTATATGTAATATAAAGATAGTAAGTACTACTTACTATCTCTTCTTGAGATGACTTTACTTGGCTTAAAAATGTAGCAAAAATAAACTTCACATAAAATAGTGCATGTATGACTTAAGAACTTGAAACAATTAGAGCCAGTTTGGGAAATTCAGACACTGGGCTACAGAGGTTCTCTCTCTCTGGATGAATCCAGTGAACAGGAAGCAGAGTCAGATGCCTACTGTAGAAGAGAGCCATCCACACACACGGGTGGCAGAAAGTCTTGATAATAACACAGGGGAAGACAGATAGGAACTTCTGAAGACAGGAAACTGAATTTTTAAAAAAATCAGAGCACAGCTTAGAAGAGATGATCAGTTTCCAGGCTCCCAGGATGAAATGAATGACTAGCTCAAGAAAATTCTGTGGAATAATTCTAAATTCCAAAGAAATCAGTTTAAAATAAGAACTCAGCACTCAGACAAAAAGCACGCGCTTTCCGTGGGTCTAAAGGAACCAAACAGCAGGTAAGACTGGAAAGAAGAGCAGCTGCTCAGAAAGATGAAAGCCCCCAAAGGATCTGTTCAAGGAAGAAAGTAGCAAAATTAGGCAAAGTGAAATACAGATTAAAGACAAAATCAAAAAGCTGGTTGAGACAAATGAAATAATGTCTAATTATAAAAGAGCAATCACAAACTAGCTATTAAGTATCTCATTTGCATAGTGAGATGCTCCAGTGCACGAACATTTCACATCAACGCTAGAAACGTGGCTAGCCAGGTGTTAATACCAGTCTGGACGATACACGAAAGCAGAAGCCTATAAAACCTGGCTCCTCTGAGGAGCAGTGAAAAACAGACTGTGTTGCTGGCAATGGAAATGCATTCCAATTACAAAGGTTTCTTCATCTGCATCTTGACAGCAATGACAAGAAAAAGATTTACGGTAAGTGCTACAGAAGTAAACTTTCAGTCTAACGTCTGGTGCGGCTCAAACTCTGCTAGAGACGCCCTGCAGAGGGCTGGTCTGACGGGAGGGTAAAGACTCCAAAGGGGGGGAGTGACAAGACCGAAGACTGACTCCTGCGTCCCACCCACCTCTTTTCTTGAGAAATCTTGTCACGCTTTAATGCAACACTTCAAGAAATGTTTCAGACACTACTCTGTGCAAAACTGCTAGGCCATCCATGCAGGATCACAATGAATAAAACACAGTCTTTATACTCTACAAGGTTAAAGCAGGAGGAAATAAAACACACAGCCATGTATTAAAGGAAGACAAGCACCATGAGAGGCACAGGCCGCTGTAGACACACACGCTCCGAGCACCTGCAGGGCGGAGGGAAGGAGAGCCAGCAGGAGACAAGGAGCTGCAGGCTGGGTCATGCCACACCTGTTTCCACACCGGCCCTGGGCAGCGGGCACACTGGCGGGGGCTTGCGCTAGGACGAGGTGAAGGGCTCGGGAGGTGCCCACTCTCAGACTGGGGACCCGGACTCAGGAACGAGGTCTCACAGATGTTAAATCTGCAGCAATCCCTCAAGTTCCGTCACTGTCTTATTACGTAGGCTGATGATAAGTATGCAGAAACCAAACCCACAGAAAGCTCACCATTTTTCTTTGTTCCAGATCCCAGGGATTAAGTTCAGATGTTAATCTTTTCCCTGATTTTCTATGACTTTTCGTATTTTTTCCAGGAGAAGGGCTTCTGTCACAAACAGCAGTCCTCACATCCTTAGACACTATGTACTTCTTCCTGTAGATCAGGGACTCTTCAACCGTCTTATTTAGGAGAACTGATTTCAGAGTCGTTGCAGATCCAATACGCCAATCATTTTGCTCGGTATTTTCAATATTTTTCTGCTCTGAAAGTTGAGGATGATTTAGTTGTTGCTGATTATCCCTTTTGCAAACTCCTTCTTCTACTGTATCTATTTCGTTATGGTGCATTGTCTTTTTCTTATATTGCACCTTTTCTGTTTCTTCACAATCATCAGATATTGAAGAGGATGATTTTTGTGTAGTAGGTTTTTTGTTGATAACAATATCTAGTGGAGAAATAAAAAATTCATCCTTATTAGCTTAATAACGGGTAATACATAGATTTGTTAAAATCAAAGACGTTTCTTAGACACTTCAATGAGTTAGTATTTCCCTGCACGACTATTATATAGAGAGAAAACGATGTGTCACCTGCTCTTCTGTTATTACAGAGAGTAATACTTGTCACAGGTGCCCAGCATGACCACTCGGAGTTCATTTTACTCCCACAGATGTCGTCCAAAACAGCAGACGACCTGGAAGATAAAATAACTCACTGAACGTATCACAAAACATTAGTCCATGACTCTAACTTTAGACCTGGACATTTACTTAGTCAATGCTTATTGATAGCAACTTGTTAATAGTGATGTATGAAAATATTTTGGTAAGACATGATGAAAATTAAAATTTACTATGTAATTGAGATTAAAATTATTATTAAAAAAGTTCTACTATTGCTACTATTTGATATCTACCTAGATATATCTCATATATCTTACATGTACTATAGTGCATTTAAACTGGTTAAATTTCTCCACAGTCACACTTTATTATTTTAAAAATCCCATTCATCTTAAGTCTCTCAATTTGAAAAAGAGTGATACTGGCTGCTATGAAAAACACACAGACTATTCCCCATTGTGCTATCACAGTAACACCTGTGATGATCGGTGCTATAGCCAATGCTACCCTCTCAGAATATATAGGCCTTTTAATTTATTACGTTCATCTAAAACAACATTAATATATGCTAACTTATTTGATGGTTTTCTCATACTCACACAGGTTGATCTATTTTTCTCACTGTCTGCGAATCAGGAACAGTATCCTGCAGTTCATCTAAATAAAACCAAAATTATGGCATTTTCAGTTCTGTATGCAGCTGGCGGAGTAAAATGGGAGTCGGTATACAATCTGATCAAGGTTCACATATTAGGAAGAAGAGACTGATGTTCCTGGAAATAGAGACTGTAGGGTATTTTCCTATAACCTCTAAGTTCCTAAATGCATAAAGCCAAATGCACTCATTATAAATCTGTCTTTTCAATGAATGGGCTAACTAAGAAGTTAAAGAGGAAATTAAAAAGTACATGGAAGTCAACAAAAATGATAATACCACCCAAAACCTCTGTGACGCAGCAAAGGCAGTCCTAAGAAGGAAGTACATAGCAATCCAGGCCTTCCTAAAGAAGGAAAAAAGGTCTCAGATACAGAACCTAACCTTACACCTCAAAGAGCTGGAAAAAGAACAGCACATAAAACCCCAAACCAGCAGAAGACAGGAAATAAAGATTAGAGCAGAACTCAATGCTATCAAAATCACAAAAACAGCAGAACAGATCAATGAAACCAGAAGTTGGTTCCTTGACAGAATTAACAAAATTGATAAACCACTAGCCAGTTTAATCAAAAAGGAAAAGGAAAGGACCCAAATAAATAAAATCAAGAATGAAAGAGGAGAGATCAAACCAACACAGAAATAAAAAATAATAGAATATTATGAGCAATTATATGCCAATAAAATGGGCAATCTGGAAGAAATGGACAAATTCCTAGAAACATATAAACTACCAAAACTGAAACAGGAAGAAATAGAAAATGTGAACAGACCCATAACCAGTAAAGAAACTGAATTAGTAATAAAAAATCTCCCAAAAAACAAGAGTCCAGATGGGCCGGATGGCTTTCCAGGGGAATTCTACCAAACATTTAAGGAAGAGTTAATAGCTATTCTCTTGAAGCTGTTACAAAAATAGAAATGGAAGGCAAACTTCCCAACTCTTTCTATGAAGCCAGCATTACCTAGATTCCAAAACCGGACAAAGATCCCACTAAAAAGGAGAACTATAGACCAATTTCCCTGATGAACATGGATGCAAAAATCCTCAACAAGATATCAGCCATCCGGATTCAATAATACATTAAAAAAATTATTCACCACGACCAAGTGGGATGCGTACCTGGGATGCAGGGCTGGCTCAATATCTGCAAAACAATCAAGGTGACTCATCACATCAGTAAAAGAGAGGACAAGAACCTCTCAACAGATGCAGAAAAAGCATTTGACAAAATACAGCATCGTTTCTTGGTAAAAACCCTGAAGAAAGTAGGCATAGAAGGATCATACCTTGAGATCATAAAAGCCATATAAGAAAGACTCCCCACTAATGTCATCCTCAACGGGGAAAATCTGAGAGCTTTCCTACCCTAAGATCAGGAACACGACAGGGATGTCCACTCTCACCACTGTTAGGCAACACAGTATTAGAAGTCTTAGCCTCAGCAATTAGTCAACACAAAGGAATAAAAGGCATCCAAATCCACCAGGAAGAGGTCACCCTTTGCCTCCTCACTGATGACATGATCCTCTATATGGAAAACCCAAAAGATTCCATGAAAAACCTGCTAGAACTGATCCAGGAAGTCAGCCGAGTGGCAGGATAGAAAATCAACGCACAGAAGTCGGGTGCATTCCTATACACCAACAACGAAGCAGCAGAGAGAAATCAAGGAATCGATCCCATTTACAATGGCATCAAAAACCATAAAATAACTAGGAATAAATCTAACCAAAGAGGTGAAAAATCTATACACTAAAAACTATAGAAAGCTTATGAAAGATATAGAAGACCTCTTCCCCCAAAAAGGAAAAATATTCCATGCTCCTGGATAGGAAGAACAAATATTGTTAAAATGTTAATATTACCCAAAGCAATCTACATATTCAATGCAATTCCCATGAAAATAACACCAGCATTCTTCACAGAGCTAGAACAAACAATCCTAAAATTTGTATGGAACCAGAAAAGACTCCAAATAGCCAAAGTAATAGTGAAGAAGAAAACCCAAACGGGAGGCCTCACAATCCCAGACATTAGCCTCTCCTACAAAGCTGTCATCGTCAAGACAGTACGGCACTGGCACCAGAACAGACACTCAGATCAATGGAACAGAACAGAGAACCCAGAAATGGACCCACAAACGTATGGCCAACTCATCTCTGACAGAGCAGGAAAGAATATCCAATGGAACAAAGATGTTCTCTTCAGCAAGTGGTCCTGGGGAAACCAGACAGCAACATGAAGAAAAATGAACCTGGACCACTTTCTTACACCACATACAAAAATAAACTCAAATGAAAGACCTAAATGTAAGACAGGAAGCCATCAAAATCCTTGAGGAGAAAGCAGGCAAAAACCTCTGTGACCTTGGCCATAGCAACTTCTTACCTGACATGTCTCCAGAGGCAAGGGAAACAAAAGCAAAAATGAACTATTGGGACCTAATCAAAATAAAAAGCTTCTCTCTCCCCAACTCTCTCTCTCCTCCGAGAGACTATTGAATGCTGAAAATGAACTGAGAGTAGAAGGGGAAGGGGGAGGGGGGATAAGAGGTGGTGGTGATGGTGGAGGGCACTTAAGGGGAAGAGCACTGGGTGTTGTATGGAAAACAATTTGACAATAAAATATTATGGAAAAAAATAAAAAATAAAAAGCTTCTACACAGCAAAGGAAACAATACACAAAACTAAAAGGCAACTGATGGAATGGGAGAAGAGATCTGCAAACAACATATCAGACAAAGGGTTAGTATCCAAAATCTATAAGGAACTTAATCAAACTCCACACCCAAAAAACAAATAATCCAGTGAAGAAATGGGCTGAAGACATGCACAGACATTTCTCCAAAGAAGACATCCAGATGCCAACAGACACATGAAACAATGCTCAACGTCACTCATAATTGGGCAAATACAAATCAAAACCATAATGTAATGCCACCTCAAACCCATCAGAATGGCTGACATTAATAACTCAGGCAACAACAGATATTGGCAAGGATGCAGAGAAAGAGAGTCTCTTTGGCACTGCTGGCGGGAATGCAGACCGGTGCAGCTGCTCTGTAAAACAGCGTGGAGGTGCCTCAAAAAATTTAAAATAGAACTACCCTATGACCTAGCAATTGCACCAGTAGGTACTTATCCAAAAGATACAGGTATACTGTTTCAAAGGGATACACGTACCCCAATGTTTACAGCAGCACTATCAATAGCCAAAGTATGGAAAGAGCCCAAATATCCATCAATGGATGAATGGATAAAGAAGATGTGGTATATATATACAATGGAGTATTACTCGGCAATCAGAAAGAATGAAATCTTACCATTTGCAACTACGCGGATGGAACTGGAGGGTATTATGCTAGGTAAAATTAGTCAGAGAAAGACAAATATCATACGACTTCACTCATATAAGGACTTTAAGATACAAAACAGATGGACATAAGGGAAGGGAAGCAAAAATAACATAAAAACAGGGAGGGGACAAAACATAAGAGACTCTTAACTATGGAGAACCAACAGAGGGTTCCTGGAGGGGCTGTGGGAGAGGGGAGGGGCTAAATGGGTAAGGGCATTAAGGAATCTACTCCTGAAGTTATTGTTGCACTATATGCTAACTAACTTGGATATAAATTTTAAAAATTAATTTAATAAAAATTTAAAAAATAAATCTTTCTTTTATAAGTCAATGAAAGTGGAATTAAAGAAAAATATAAAGAGAAAAATATGAAGAGAATAAATACATATATATTTTAATAGAGAAAGCGCAATTCTTAAAAGTACTTACTAAAATTTTGGTTTGGGAACTCAGTGTCATTTTCTGTCTTCTCTGCAACTTTAGCTGTGCTGACTTGCTATAAAACATAGGGGACATATTAATGTTAATTTAAACAAAGTATCATATGAAAACAACCCTTAAAAGTCACAGTGTTAATGTTTAAAACCTTTCAAATAACTTTGCCTTGCTATTAAAAGTTGGATAGCGCACCTACTCTTTCATAAAGATGATGCCCATTTCAGAATATTGCTTATCCTAAGACACAAGAAAACCATTTCCATTGCAGACGAGGCAGAAGATCATACGAATTTTCTGACCTCATCCACGGCTAGGGCAGTAATTCAGTTTCCATCTGTAACTGACAATTTCTAGAATCGCCACGGCACACCTACTGCTGCCGATCTCAGTCTGCGCCTGTTTTGTCTTTCCACTAACATACCTAAATGATTTGGAAGTTATGAAATCTTAAAGGATTCAGTAAAGTTGTGGCCATTGGGCAGGTAACTTCTTGCCTATACCAAGCTTCCCTCTCTCCATAGCCACAGATACACATGTACTCTGGTCAAATAAAAACCCGCCATCACTACTGGAAAAACATACCCTACAGGCTAAGACATTGTGCCTCTTCCTGCCTGTCTCCCCTACCGAAACTAGCCAGTGGGTCTCTAAGCCGGGCAAGGAGCAGTGTGACAATGTGCCCACACGTTTGGTGGTCACGACGACAAGCAAGCACAGGCCTGGACCCTCAGGACCGAGCCACGCCACCGAACAACAGTGCCTGGATTAAGGAACACTTGGCTTGAAAATTTGAACAATCCCTTTTGACTGTTTTCTTAGTATCTTCAACCCTTGTACCACTTATCATTCTGCCACATACCATTTCATTTCTTTTAACCCACCACTATTCTTCCTTACTGCAATACCAAGGCTATTAACTTTGCTGGAGAAAATTATACAGATTTCTGAACTAATACATATGGTAATATTCAGTCTTAACTTTCAAAGGCCTTCAACCTTGCCTAACACCTTTACTTACTCTTCCCTCTCTCCATTATCTCTTAGTAGCTATTCCAAATCTTTACACGGCTCTGAGCCCTCTCCTAAAAGATACTGTCAATAGAAATTCACCATGCTCACCTCACACTTCAGAGAAAACAGAAGCTATTAGGTGTTCCTCATCTACAAACTTATTTGTATCTGATTACCTCCTATATCTCCCAAGAAAAAAGTTTCCTTTACCTATTCTCTTAAATACTCTCTTATCTATTTTTAAAGAGCAATTCCTGATCTCCACCCTCCCCTCCAGCTCTGGGGTTAGGCACCTGCCCCTCCACTAGGTTCCTAGTGCTTCCTTTATGTACAATCTGAGAATGTTTACACAATATTCTAATTATCTTATTAATTTGGTCTAATTTCCAAACTAGACTTTGATACTTAAGGACAAAGTCCACCTGTAGCTTACATTTCTAGCAGACATGTATCATAAATAAAGAATGATGGCAATTGAATTTCTCCTACTGAATACATAAATCAAAGTTATATTGAATGGATATTTCTAAGTTTTACTGGTAGCACAATAAAGTCAGAAGGATTGACTTTTGAGAATAAGTCATATATACGTGTGTGTATATACATATATACACACATGCACACATAAAGTAATACTTGAAACAGATTCTACTTGCAAAAGAAATTAGCTCAAGATGTATTTCTACAATAACTTGATAAAATTAATTTTTAAAAACGTGGTCAAAGTAAAATTACTGTGTCTGTATTGTCTCTACTCCTTCTTCCTTCAGATGGTCTGGAGGCATGGGATTCCACACTGTCCACCCCACTTCTGGGTGTTTTAGGAATATCAGGTTTTTCTGCAGAACTCATCATGCGCAGCGGTGGTTTAATTCTTCTTCTTCTTCGTGGTGTTGCTAAAAAGGAGGACAAAGAACTACTATATTTGTTGGGTTTGAAACATCGGATACTTCAGGGCATCTGTGTGGTGCAGTTCGTTTAGCAACTGACTCTTGGTCTCAGCTCAGGTCATGATCTCACAGTTTGCGAGTTCGAGCCCCATATCAGGCTCTGTCTGCACTGATAGTGTGAAGCCTGCTTGGGATTCTGTCTCCTCTCAGACCCTCCTCCGCTTGTGCTCTCTCTCAAAATACATTAAAAAAATCAAAAATTGCTATTACTGAGGCACTTTTTAGATGAGGAATGTAAAACAGGGAGGTGCTGGGATGGGTCCCAGGCTTCTGGTTTAGATGGGTAAGAGGATACAGCTGCCATTTACCAAGGTAAAAAATAGACAAAAACCCAGCAGGGAGAGTGGAAAGATCAATTTATTTGGCACCTGTTGAATTGAGGAGCTGTTGGACATTAGACAATTGCCCACTAGGCAGCTGGATTTTGGGAATAGAAGGTCACTACTAAATTGTTATAACAACTAATAAATAAGATTATTTTATAGCAGCTACTACATGACGTTATTTTTTAAATTTTTATTTAGCTCTCAGTGTGTGCCAGGCATGTTTCACAGTGCTCCTCACTGAATGAATGATTTCTATTTTGTCTCCTAAAAAACTTGGTGAGGTAGACACTTCAGTTCCACTTTCTAAAAAGACAACCGGTTCTAAACGTCCCTGGAGGACAACCTGGGACACACACCTGGGAGCAGGGACACAGGGCTTGGCTGCTGGGCTGTAGCCGCTCCCCGTACACCGCAGGGAGTTGGTAGTGCTGGGGATTAGTATTTTGAATAATGTCTTTATGTTAATACCCATTATACCTTTCTTAGAAGTTTGAAATTTCTTGACAATTAGAAGGCATTTGTAGTTTGTATCTTAACAATTTCCATATCTCTACCTTATCCTCTGTGTAAATTACATCCCCAGAATATCTCTGAATTAAAAATGCCTGCTTTGCAGATCCAATAACGTCTGCAGTTCGTGAGTTCGAGTCCCACATCAGGCTTGCTGCTGTCGGTGCAGAGCCCACTTCAGATCCTCTGTCCCCCTCTCTCTGCCCCTACCCTGCTTGTGCTACACACACACACACACACACACACACACACACAGATGTATGTTAGAAGTCTTTCAAGAATATAGAACTTACATGTGTTGATTAAAAGTACTGGACTTCTCACAGTGTATCTATCTGTACCAGGAACAATCATTGATGCCTCAGACATTTTTCTTTTGCTAGGAGTAGTTATCTGAAACCATGAGAAGCAGCCACAGTAAACACACATTCTCTTTTGAAATGACATATCCTAGAATTTTATTCATAACATTCACCTTGACTACACAGAAAAGATATATGGTATTTTATAAATGACCCCATATCAAGAGATTTCTATTTTAGGCTGACTTGAAAGGTTCTATCCTAAATATTTGGTATTGAATGGGTTGCCAAAACAAGGAATGTTGTTTTAAAAAGTATTTATAGAGGGACACCTGGGTGCCTCAGTTGGTTAAGCATCTGACTCTTGGTTTCTGCTCAGATAATGATCTCACGGTTTGTGAGTCTGAGGCCCGCATCACGTTCCACGCTGACAGCACAAAGCCTGCTTGGGATTCTCTCCCTCCCTCTCTCTATGCCCCTTCCCTGCTCGCATGCTGTCTCTCAAATAAATTTCTTTAAAGTATTTGGAGAGCGTCCAGACATACGGAACCCAGCGCCTTTATACACCAGCTGGTAAGATTTTACTGACCCTGGGTGTGTCTTACAACCAACGGCTCGGCTTCCTATTCCATTTCCGTGCGTGACATCTGAACACACACTTATGCAAATTTGCTCGTGAATGCTTTCATAATGTTTCGCATTCTTCAAAACTTTCACACATTTTTAAAAATTGTATTAATAATCCGTGAAGACCACACTGACTTTGGACTAAAAGCAGCTACAGGAATTCAGAGACTCAGCGGCACAGGAGCCAGGGGCTCCAATAAAGACATGCATTTTCTACCTTCCTTCTGGAACGACAGGGCAGAGGGAGGCAAGCAGGGGCAAGGGCCACAGGAGCAGGGGCTTCAGGGAGAGTCCCGTAAAGGACCAGGTGACACCAAAGGACAGTAACACCAACATGCCAAAGTGTAGGGGGAGCCTGTGAGAGTTCGAGTTGCCTAAAGGTAAGAAATTAGTAAAAATAAAAACAGGAAAAGGTCCGTGAAGAAGTGAAAATTAATCATCAAGGGTACTTTAAATGGGGAAAAGTAAAATAAGGACACGCAGCACGAATGACTGTAGAGATGCAAGAATCAGTGTGACATAAGAAGCAGTAAAGCAACTGACCTCACTTGTACAGCGGTGTTTAGAGTAAACTGAGCTTGTCGAAGGAACCAGAACCGAGTCCACGTTTGGATGTGGGAAGATAAACACAGAGAGCACAAACCTTTCCGAGCAGAAGCAGCTCCCAGGACACCACGTGGGGTAGCTCACAGGCTGGAGCGATGGCCTCACAGAGCAACGAGGGGGTGGCCACACAGAGCCAGGTGTGGGGGGATGAGCAATGGTGAGCGGGGTGAGGAGGGAAGGACTTGAGACCGCTCTGAAAGAACATGCTAGTACTCTTGGGGCCCAATAGGCAATAGTAACCCTCAAACAATATTTGGCCTCCTGGACCCCACATATGGCTTCTGTTCATCCTATGATTTTCTCATTGCTTTGTAAAGAGACATATACTTTTAGGCTTTGAATCAACTTGGGTCAGTCAGTCACCTTCCCTTACTTTATTTTCTGGCTCTTTTGTCTGCTGTTGGGAGTGAACATAATCCTTTACCAAAAGATTTACATATAGAAGGATCAGCATCCCACCCTTGAATAACTGATGAAGGGCCTTAAGGAATGTATATCTCCTCATAGAATTCCTTAGGTTTAAAACCGGACTATTATTAGGAGATTCCTCTTTTGTAAAGACCTAATCCTACTACTTACTACTGTCCTGATAAGAATGACCTTATTGGGAGCATGTCTTCAAGGACTTTGAACTATGCAACCATTAAAGAGATGATGTAATCACCTATGGTATCTAAGACCCTGGCTATCTTAATAAAAGGTCCTTTTTTACCAACCACCATCCACGCTGTCTGTCTTGTCTGTCTTGTCCGTCTTGTCTGTCTTGTCTGTCTTCTTTTCTAGAGATATTTTCGCCGACACCAACCCCCTACTCGGGACCTTTCAACTGTGGTGCGTGGGTTGGTCCCCCGCATAGTACCTCGGT
This sequence comes from Mungos mungo, assembly GCA_004023785.1. Lineage (NCBI taxonomy): Eukaryota > Metazoa > Chordata > Mammalia > Carnivora > Herpestidae > Mungos > Mungos mungo. The sequence continues at coordinate 140,087 of PISW01003442.1, read as the reverse complement.
CCCAGGCGTGAAGGGACAGGGGGCTGGACTCAGGACGCCATGCGCACATTCCCGGTAGCCTTACTGAAGTTTGGAGACGGATGCAAATTTCATGCAAAAGATAAAAGAGCTGGAAGTCAGATGTCAGGAAAGGACTCGAAGAGACACTGAAGGAGACATCTGAAGCGGGAGGGTCCCGGCCGCACTCTGAGGAGAGGTCTGCGGCCTGTCAAGAGTCTCCACCGGGCACGGGAGGGAAGCTCCGTAAGGGAGAAGGCTCGAACCTGCTCAGGGGGCCCGAGGCGTGCTTTTAGAGCAAATCTACATTTAGGACGTAGGGAGAGAAAGTATCTCTAATGTAGTGACAGAAGTCGGAAGAGAACTAAAATGCTCGCGGAAATCGAAGGGGGATCGCACAACACGAAGACAGGGCTGTCGGCCTTGTCGGGTCACAGTCAGGGAAGAAGGCCCAGCACTGGTTCTGTTGAACGTGGCCTGGAGGGGATTCTCCACGGAGCAGGAGAAAGAGCTGGACACTTGACTTTCTGTCCTTGTGCGAAGAGAGAACATTGCATCACAGACTTGTATTCTTCCTACGCGCCAAACGCAAATACCAAAAGGGGATAAACGGAAGAAGCGGCAGCTACTTCCTTACACATCTCTAACTGGGAGCTGGCAAGCGAACGGCATCCCCTGTCCTCACCCTCTTTCCCTACACGTAAACGCAACCGCTAAAGCACCAGCTTTTGTTTGCCTGTGTACAAGGCAGGGGAAAATACTCCGAAATGCCATTGATGAAGACCATCATGGTAAACTCTAGACGCTTTTCTCTATAATTATATGTAGCAATGATTTGATCTATGCCGTTTTATAAACAACTATTTTGACACCACATTTACCTCAGGCTGACTAGTCTTTCTGCTCCCTTGAGTACTGTTTTTGATACCTTTCGGAGGTTTAGCAAATTCCTTTTGGGAGTAAGGTTTTTCTTTCAAACTAATGAGTTCCTCATCCTTGGGTGAGATCTGACTTTCTGGCACCAGAATCTGTTGGAGAGAATGCGGAAAAAAGTATTTCAAACTGCAAACCACACAAACTACTTAAGACCTCCGGTGATTTTTGATCAATGCTCATTCGTCCCGCACTTGTATCAATTCCTTGTCCTCCATCTATGTACTTAGTCCTACAAACTGACCCAACAAGAAAGCATCCATGTTTTCAAACGTCAATAGACATGAAACAAACTTTGGCATTAGAGGCAGGACATATTCTTCTAATTTTTAAAGTTGCCAAAACGGTACTAATAACTATCTTCTGTTCTAAAACACATTATCATTAACAACATATTTAAAAAATCCTATACATCTCATTGGGGCACTGCATATGCTGAGACAATATACTTTAGATATTCGCCCTCCAGCATCAGGCTGGCTGGTACTTCCGTCCCGCTTGGCCCAGGGATAACAGTCAAGTAGGTCAGGCACGTACCTGCGAGCCACGCGCATCAAACAGTATATGCACAGATGTTTTGGCAACTGAAATCCCTTGTTTTCTGGTAAATTCCTAAAATTAAATTAATTCAAAGTGATGTCATTTTCTCTCAGTTCCTTCCATCTTAATGCAACTTTTCCTGTTTCCTTTCAAAACTGTCAAACCACCTGCAACCGTTGTTTTGCGTACGTAAGGACCCTTCTCGGGAACTCCACAGGGACCCTTCACTCATCAGTCTTCGCAGCCTGCCACTTTGGTGAGGGTCCCTCAGAAACAGTCTCTCTATTTTTCTCCATAAATCCTTCCCACTGCTATAAACTGGATGTGTTCCCCCCAAAATTCACATATTGAAACCTAATCCTTAAGGTGATAATATTAAGAGGTCAGGCCTCTGGGAGGTGAGTGGGTCATCAGAGCAGGGCCCTCATGAATGGGATCAGGGCCCTTACGAGACCCCAAAGACTCCTTCTCCCCCTTCTGCCACGTGAGGACAGCGAGAAGACAGCCACTGTGAGCCAGGAAGAAGTCTGCCGGCACCTGGTCTTGGATTTTAGCTTCCAGAACCAGGAGAAGGCAATGCGTGTCATTTAAACCACCGAGTCCATGGCGTTTCCGTCACTGCGGCCCACACAAGCAAGACATGTTCTCCCCACGCTTGCCGACGGGGTCTCTCCCTCAAACTTAACACGGACAATCACCTTACTAACTCATGATGTCTCCCACAATTCTAGAAAGCACCTTATCTAAATTACACACATCGGCTTCCAAAGCCATTTCAAACCCCGTCTCCAAAGCCTTTTCTTCAAATCTCTTAATGAGCATTCTCTTTCCTCAACTTCTATACCCCATTTTCCCTATGCCACTCATTTACTTCTTCTGAGGTACAGTCTGTAATTCTCACAATGTTTACTATCTTAAAAACAGGGTTTTGTCTCAAGTCACTTTTTAAAACACCCAGCAGGAATTTGTTAAATGTTTTAAGCACTGCAGCTGATTTTGTGATCTGAGATTCTAACAGGTGTCTCAAGGATCTGGCTAACAACATGAGCGCTGTTTCACAATACAGATTTAAAAACTAAAACCTACATGTCATTTTAAGAATTCTAGAAAAAAGAATCAATGAAACTTATAGCCCCAAGTAACTAAAAGTTTCCAGAATTATGAAATTATTAAAAATGTTTATGAAAATATGTATTAAAAAGAATTTAAACACTTACCCTGTATTTGTTTGCACCAAAAATTTTTTGTGTCACACTAGCAATTTCCAAAGATGCATCAAAATACAAAAGCAATTCTTTCCCTTCTTTTTTACTAATTTTTATTATATTTTCCAAGATTATAGTCAGTAGCTTCTTTGATTCTCTCACTGCACATAAACAAATCATACTGATTAGTTTACATTCAGTTCTATGATATCACTCTATAGGTGTACTATAAATAAGAAAAATCATGTAGCATGTTAATTAAATCACAATGAAATAATATTAAGTTCTGGATTTAACAATATTTAATCAATTCTGGGACTAACTACCTATGTAAACAAATCAATTCAGTTTTCAGTTTTCTGATCTTTGAATTATAGGTTAATACAATAACTAATGAGCTAAAAGCCATAAGTATGTTTTGGACACTCACAGGTTCTTAATAAATATTTCTGGAACACTCTAAAAAAACTATTTGCTTAATTTAAAAGAGGCAAAGAAGATAACTTTAGTTCCATAAATAAGTATATTTTAGGAAAAAGCATCTAGTCGAACATTTCTATTAGATCCAGTTGTTACAAACAAGTTGACAGTAAACAACAGTCAAAAACCTTGAGTGTCAGTGAACTAAAGAAAAAAACAGTCCAATTCCTCGTGAATTCACCGATCCAGTGAGAATACCGTTAGTGCCAGTTTGTAAGAGGGATTTACTTCCCTTCAGAATCACTTGGCATCCAATTAATGTGCCTGTATTATGCACAAAAGGCCACCAGGGTCCTGTCTTACCTCTGACAGTGCTCCTGTTGACTGACAAGTCATCACACTGTCCCCAGTGCACACTTGGGGGCAGAAGGAAAACATCCTGATGGAACGGAGCACACCAGGTAGAAAACTCTGTCTCTCCATCAGGAAAAGCTCCCCTGGCTACTCCAGGACCTAGCCTACAGGACAACTGTCCCGACTGGCTATAAACTTCTGATCCTGACAAGGCTTACTCCAGCAGAATACGGGTTGTTTTTGCAACTATAAGGTTGTGAAAACTTAACATCCTTTCATGATAATGAGAATGTTTAATCGCTTGAAGGGAGTGGTGACAGTTTCTAACTCAGAGAGTGCTGAGGATTTTATTGTGGAAAAAAGGTCATCTGCATCAATAAGACCGGGGTTCAGGCTCTAGAGACAAAAGGTTTGGTAACTTTGAAGATAGTAATGTTTTGAATTCTGATGATGAATATTAGAAAATTTATAATCCTGATGTATATTTTTGCTGATTACTGTATTGATCTGAACTGATTTTTTTTTCTGCAGCTTGCTATGAAGAAGTAAATGAAACATTTATTTCACTGCTTACACAACCATGGGGTTAGAAATTACTTCAAGTGTTGCTGAATGCTTTGTACCTTCGTGTACAAAGTACCCTCCACAAATATTGTAACTATCTATGTAGGAACTAATTGATATCTTGTATCTTTTATTGTCAGCTTTGTTGAAATTTCTGGTATTTCCTTTGACTGTGTGGACTGTCATGGCTTGCTTTTAAATAGCAATATTACTGAGATATCAGATAAGCCAATTTATTATTTGCTAAAGAAGCCAAGTATTTATAGATAAACATATTTGGATCTTATGTTATCTACATATTCATATGAGATTCCAGTACACTATATATATGTATGTGAATACAATAATATGCTTTCTGCTGCAAAGGCATTTAAAAAAATTTAAGACCGTCCATGGAGACTAAATAAATACAAATTCTTATATATTATATCCTAAAGGGTCTAACTGCGTACACCCCATTGTGCTGCTTCCTCATCTAGTCTGCAAGTGCTGAAATTCTTTTTCACTAGAAATTCTGACTGATCTCCAGGTTCCATTGTTTTTTTTTTTGTTTGTTTGTTTGTTTGTTTACTTCCATGGGTGCCATTCATGTAAAAATTCAGGTTTTGCCTGCTCCATACAGGTTCCCCTAGATTACCACATTATTACAAAGGTCATTGAAGGATACAACGAACAGCCAGGTGGAGAGGTAAACAGTGTGAGGTCTAGAAGGGCCCGGAGACAGGAGCTCCTAGCCCTGTGAAGTTTAGTAGCACCCTCCTGGCATGATGATGATTTCTTATTCACCAACCAGAAAGCTCCAAAACAACACTTTTAATCCACATATAAAGAACTTAATTTTTTGTAAAAATGTCCTTGTAAAATTAGGGTGAGTTTTATATTGGAAAATCTTAAAAATCAACTTAAGTTATGCTATTAAAACAATGAAAATAACTTTTTTGGGTTTTTTTTTTGCCAAATTACGTGCAGCTGCATTTGGCAAGATGCAAAAGACAGAACTTCATTAGGAAGTGGCAGCAGTGATTAGCATGAAAATAGAAGACAGGTGCAAAAGCAAAAAAACAACAAAAGACACACAGACAAAAAGCTCTTTTGTCTGACTGACAGCATGGCACAGAAGCCAGAAAGCAAAACCGGAAGTACACGGTCACAGGGCTCTCACGCCACACATAACAGGGTGTAATACTATTAAGCTAAAGATGTATAAAATAAACCCTAACCCAACCATTTTAGCCAACAAAAGAGAAATAATAAAAATCACTAGAAAAAATTAATACAAAAGAAGAAAAAGAGGAAAACAAATATGGTGGAAGGAATGGTAGATAGAAAAAACAAGAGCTAGATGGTAAATTTAAAACCTACCAATAATCACATCAACCACTGTAATTCAAAGGCACAGAATGTCAAATTACATTTAAAAAACAATGCCTCTAGTACATGAAGCCTACAAGTAACTCACCTTAAATAAGTAGACAAAAATGAGTTAAAAATAAAGGAAAGAAAGATCTGCCATGCCATAAGTAACTAACAGAAAGCTAGAGAGGGTATCTTAACATTAGAGTAGATACAGAGCAAAGAATTTAACCACAAGAAGAACAGGGTCATTTCATAAAGATAAAGGGGTCAATTTAACAAGAAAAGATTCGACTACATGTCTATACAACTAATCACAGAGAGTGATTAGTGAAGCAAAAAATGATAGCAAAGAACAGGGGGAAAAAAAGTCACATTACAATGGTGACCTCCACAGTGACACAGGACAAGGAGATGGATAGCGAGGACGCAGAAGACTCAACGCTGCCAACCCGTCCCGCCACCAACAACAGAGGGCCCGTACCTTTCAAGGGCACACAGAAGACTTACCATCACAGACCATATGCGGGGTCATAAAATAAGTGTCAATACTTTTAAAAGGATCCTCAAATCATACAAAGTATGTTCTCTAATAACAATGAAATCATTATCTCTGAAGTCACAAATACAGAGAATCTATATAAAAATTTTCTAAATAAAACTATGGGTCAAAAAAGAAATCAAAAGAAAAATCTTAAAGAATCAGATAAATGAAAGTGGAAATACAACATCTGGTAATTTTCAGGATGCTGCTAAGGAAGTGCTTAGGGGAGAATTTAAAGCTGTAAATTATAAATGGCAGAACACCTGGTTGGCTTAGTAGGTTGAACATCTGACTCTTGATTTTTGGCTCAGGTCACCTTCCCAGGGTTGTGAGATTGAGCCCTGTGTCTATCCCTGCATTTGGCCCCTGCATCAGGCTCTGTGCTGAGCATGGAGCTTGCTTGGGATTCTCTATCTCTCCCCATCTGCCCCTAGCCCCTTCTCTCTAAAATAAAAAATAGATGAAAAAGCATCTTTAAAAAACACAACACAGTAAAGCTGTAAATGGCTACATTAGAAGAATCAACAGTCTCAGACCCATGACCTCAGCTTCCACTCCGGGACACCAGAAACAGAAAGTAAGCAGAAAAAAAAGAAATAATAAACATGAGAGCAGAGGTCGACAAGATGAAAACAGGAAAACAACAGAGAAAAATCAATGAAAGGGCTGGTTCTTTGACAATAAACTGATATTCTCCTTTCTTTCATCAGATCGATTAGAAAAAAAGATACAAGTTTTGAGCATCAGAAGTGACAGGGAGGCCATCATTACAATCTACAGACAGTAAAAAGATAGTAAGAGACCACAATAAACTACTTTATACCAATAAATTTGACAATATGGATGAAATGGAGAGATGACCTAAGAGACACAAATTATCAGTTTACTCAGGAAGAAACAGGTAACATGAAAAACTCTTCAGCTATTAAATAAACTGAATTGGTAGTTAAGAGCCTTCACAAAAAGAAAGGTACAAGCCTAAACTACTTCATTGGCAAATACTAACAAGTAGTTAAGAAAGAAACAATATCAACTTTACACATATTCTTGTAGAAAACGGAAGACTATGGCACACCTGGGTGGCTCAGTCGGTTAAGTGTGCAACTGTGGATTTTGGCTCATGTCATGATCTCGAAGGTCATGAGATGAAGCTCCACATCGGGCTCTGTGCCAAGAGCACAGAGGCTGCGTGCGATTCTCTCTCCCCTTCTCTCAGCCTCTTCTCTGCTGGTGCTCACTCTCAAAATAAATAAATAACTTAAAAAAATAAAACTGTAGACTATGGAAAACTTGGCAATTCATTCTATGAGTCTAGTAACACTGCCTGCATTCTGCAACAGAAAGACATTACAAGAAAACTGCAGACATAGCACACAGAGCGCGAAATTCCTACCTACATTCTGTAAATCAATGCCAATGACAGATAAAAGGATAATACATACCAAATCCAAGTGGGGTTTGTTTATCCTAAGAATGCAAAGTAAGCCTAACATTGGAAAATCAATGTATTTCTATTAGGAACCTAACAAGGGAAACCAAATATTATATCAACAGATGCAGGAAAAGCATTTCCCCAAGTCCAACATTCTTTATGAAGGCTCTCAGCAGCAAAATAGGAAGAAAAGAGAATTTCCTCATTCTGATAGAGGGTACACATGAAGAAGAGTCACCATAAGTAGGTCATGGTGAAAAAAATGCTTTCCCCCTTAACATCAGAAACTAGGCAAAGACATAGGCTCACATTATTTCTACTCAACGTGGTACTGAAGGTTCCAGGAAGTGTAACAAGGCAAGAAGGGAAGACTGACCATATGGAGTGTTGCCAAGAATGTGGAACAACTGGAACTCTGACACAGTGGTGATAAAAATGTAAAATGATAAAACTGCTTTGGACAGGTTTGAAAGTTTCTGAAAAAGGTGAACATATACCTATGTTTTTGGTTCCACTCCCTGGTATTTATCCAGGAGGAATAAAAGCATACATTCAGTCACACATACATGAAGATAATTATACATGAATGAATATTTACAGTACCACTTTATAACAGCTGAACACAGGGAACATTCCAAATACTCATCAACAGGTGAATGGATGAGCAAATTGAAGTAAAACCATACAATGGAATGCTATTCAGCAATAAAAAGGATTACGCTTGATACATGTAACATGACTAAATCAAAAAAAAATATACCAATTACATCAACAATATGTCATATATAATCGACGTACAGAAATCAGTTGCATTTTTATACACCAATAATGAAGCAACAGAAAGAGAAATCAAGAAACTGATCCCATGCACTAAAACCCATAAAATACCTAGGAATAAACCTAACCAAAGATGTAAAAGACCTGTACAATGAAAACTATAGAAAACTTATGAAAGAAATTGAAGAAGACACAACGAAATGGAAAAACATTCCATGCTCATGGATCAGAAGAATAAACATTGTGAAAATGTCATTACCACCCAAAGCAATCTACACATTCAATGCAATCCCCATCAAAATTGCACCAGCAGTCTTCTCAAAGCTAGAGCAAACTATCCTAAAATTCATATGGAGCCACAAAAGACCCCGAATAGCCAAAGTAATATCGAAGAAGAAAACCCAAATGGGAGGCATCACAATCCAGATGTTAGCCTCTACTACAAAGCTGTCATCATCAAGACAGTATGGTATTGGCACAAAAACAGACACACAGACCAATGGAATAGAATAGAAAGCCCAGAACTGGGCCCAAAAATGTATGGTCAATTAATCATTGACAAAACAGGAAAGAGTATCCAGTGGGAAAAAGACAGCCTCTTTAACAGGGCGTGCTGGGAGAACTGGACTGCAACACGCAGAAGAATGAAACTAGACCACTCTCTTACACTGCACACAAAAATAAACTGAAAATGGATGAAGGACCTGAATGTGAGACAGGAAACCATCAAAACCATAGAGGAGAAAGCAGAAAACAGCCTCCTTGACCTCAACCGTAGCAATTTCCTACTCGACACATCCCCAAAGGCAAGGGAATCAAGAGCAAAAATGAACTATTGGGACCTCATCAAGATAAAAAGCTTCTGCACAGCAAAGGAAACAATCAAGAAAACTAATAGGCAACTGATGGAATGGGAAAAGACAGTTGCAAATAACATATTGGACAAAGGGTTAGTATCCAAAATCTACAAGGAACTCACCAAACTCCACACCCGAAAAACAAATAATCCAGTGAAGAAATGGGCAGAAGACATGAACAGACACTTCTCCAAAGAGGACATCCAGATGGCCAACAGACACATGAAACGATGCTCAGCGTCACTCAGCATCAGGGAAACGCAAATCAAAACCACACTGAGATACCACCTCACACCAGTCAGAGTGGCTAAAATGAACAAATCAAGAGACTATAGATGCTGGCGAGGGTGTGGAGAGACGGGCACCCTCCTACACTGTTGGTGGGAATGTGAACTGATACAGCCGCTCTGGAAAACAGTGTGGCGGTTCCTCAAAAAACTATCCGTAGAGCTTCCCTATGACCCAGCAATAGCACTGCTGGGATTTACCCAGGGGATACAGAAGTGCTGATGCATAGGGGCACATGTACCCCAATGTTCATAGCGGCACTTTCAACAATAGCCAAATCATGGAAAGAGCCTAAATGTACATCAACTGATGAATGGATCAAGAAGATGTGGTTTATATATACAATGGGATACTACATGACAATGAGAAAGAATGAAATCTGGCCATTCATAGTAACGTGGATGGACCTTGAGGGTGTCATGCTAAGCAAAATAAGTCAGGTAGAGAGGACAGATACCATATGTTTTCACTCATAGGTCTAACAGGAGAAACCTAACAGAGGACTGTGAGAAGGGGAAGGGGGGAGAAAGAGTTAGGGAGAGGGAGGGAGGCAAATCATGAGAGACTCTTGAATACTGAAAACAAACTGAAGGCTGAAGGGGGAGGGGGTTGGGGAAGGGGGGGACGGTCATGGAGGACGGCACTTGTGGGGAAGATCACTGGGTGTTATATGAAACCAACTTGATAATAAACTATAAATAAAAAAAGAATGTCATATATAAATGTATATATTATATGTAATATATATTTTATGTAAAAGATATATAACATGTACTTTTACATATATATTTTGTACATTACACAGACAGTATATATAAATATGTCATATATACTAATACACGTATGTATATACACATGCATTACTGACAGAAAGTAGCCAGAAAAAACTGCTACATGCTGTATGCTTCTATTTATACAGACGGCAGAAAATGCAAATTATCCATGGTACAGAAGACATCAGTGACTTCCTGGGAATAGAGTAGGAGATGGGATGAACAGATCAAAAGGAGCATAGGGGCGCCTGGGTGGCTCAGTGGGTTGAGTGTCTGACTCTTGATTTCGCCTCAGGTCATGATCCCAGAGTCGTGGGATGGAGCCCCACGTCAGGCTCTGCACTGAGCATGGAGCCTGCTTGGGATTCTCTCTTTCCCCCCTGTCCCTCTTCCCTGCTTATGCTTTCTCTCTCTAAAAATTAAAAATTTAAAAAATGGAGCAAAAAGAACATTTAGGGAGACTGGATATATTTACTAACTTGAATATCCTAATGGTTTCATCTGTGTTTATACATGTGAAGACTCACCAGTTCCTCAACCTGATGGAAGTTTATCTACAAAAACCTTCAGCTAACGTCATGCTTAATGATCAAATACTAATATTCTTCCTTAAGCAAAGACCATGAAGAAAGCAAAGATGACCACCTTTACCACTTCTGTTCAATATTGTACTAGAAGTTCCAGCCATTGCAATAATGCAAAGGGAGGACTAAAGGAAAGGAGGGAGGGGAGAATAAAAGGAGGAAAAGATAAGCAAAAGGAGGGAGGAGTGGAGGCAGAGAGGGATAAAGTACGTAAGTTAGTCAAGGAAGGGCATAAGAATCAGAAAGGAAGACATAAAAGCATATCTCTATCTTCAGGTACCATGACTACCTAAACGGCCTCAGGAATCCTCATTACAACCACTAGAACTAAATAGTGACTTTGGCAAGATTGTAGGACACCAGGTAAGTATTTCAAAATCAGCTATATTTTTATATACCAATAGAATATATTTGGAAAATGAAGTTAAAGATTAATTCCATTTACAATCATATAAGGTAAGATGGAAGACTTGGGGATAAGTTCATCAAGGGACGTGTAAGATTTCTACACTGAAAACTACAAAGTGTTGTGGAGCAAAATTAAAGACGTGAATAAATGTAAAGATATACCACGCTTGTGGACTGAAATATTTACTATTGTTACAGTGTTGTTTCTGCCCCTCTCAAACTACAATTGCAATCATACATCTAGCAGGCTTTCTGTAGCAAGTGGTAAGTCAATTCTACAAGTATACGGAAATAACAAAATGTCTAGAATTTCCTGAAAAAAACCCCACGATTTTAGAAGACTTATCCTACCTCATTTCAAGACTAACTAAAAATCTATAGCAATTAAAACAATGTGGTACAGCATAAGGAACGGCAAATAGATCAGTGGGCTGGAGTAAAGCTTTAAGAAATAAGATGGAAGCTTCTATCAGTCATTTGACTTTCGAGAATCAATGAAATCCAGTGGGGAAATAAAATACTTGTCACCAAATAGTCCTAGGAGTAACTGTATGTCCATTTATTTAAAAAAATATGAACCTCAACTCCTATATACTATAATCAAATGTTAGTTTGTGATGGATCATAATCCTAAACATAAAAGCTAAAACCATGAAGTTTTTACAGAAAAACAAAAGAACTTCTTTATGATTTGGTAGTAAGCAAAAGTTATACAAAACAATAAGTACAAATGAAAAACAAGCAATAAAGTGGAGTCCAAATTTAAAGACTTCTGCTCATTAAAGACACCATTAACAGAATAAATAAGCAAGACACAGATGGGCACAGAGTACACACATGTATCTATCAAAGGATTGTATGCACAGTATTTGTAAGAATCCAAAAACTTAATATAAAAAAAAGACAGCCCAGAAAAAAAAGGACAAAATATTTAAATGGATACATCACAAAGGAATAAAAATAGAACTACCCTACAACCCAACAATTGCACCACTAGGTATTTAGCCAAAGGATACAAAAATGCTGATTCAAAAAGGCACATGCACCCCACCGTTTACAGCAATGCTATCGACAACAGCCAAAGCATGGAAAGAGCCCGCATGTCCATCAACTGCTGAATGGATAAAGATGATGTGGTGTGTATGTGTGTGTGTGCGCACGCACGTGCGTGCGCACACACACACACACACACAAACAAAACACAGTGGAATACTACTCAGCAATCAAAAAGATTGAAACCCTGCCATTTGCAACAACATGGATGGAACTGGAGGGTATTATATTAAGCGAAATAAGTCAGTCAGAGAAAGACAAATATCGTATGATTCTACTCACGTGGAATTTAAGAAACACAACAGATGAATATAGGGGAAGGGAAGGAAAAATAAGATAAAAACTGAGAGGGAGGCAAACCATAATCTTAAATATAAAGAACAAACAGTGTTGCTGGAGGGGTGTTGGGCTAAATGGATGATGGTCATTAAAGAGGGCACTTTTGGGGATGAGCACCGGGTGTTATATGTAAGTGATGAATCACTAATTTCTACTCCTGATGAGCATTAGATATTTTATGGAAACCAATTTGACAATCATATTAACAAAATAAATCAACGAATAAAAGTGCTCAACGTTTCTGGTCACTAGGAATATGCAAATAATGACTATCATGACTGGGGCGCCTCGGTTGAGCATCCGACTTCAGTTCAGGTCATGATCTCATGGTTTATTAGGTCCAGCCCCGTGTTGGGCTCTGTGCTCACAGCTCAGAGTTGGGAGCCTGTTTTGGATTCTCTGTCTCCCTCTCTGTGTGCCCTACCCCAGCTCTCTCTCTCTCTCAAAATTAAACAATCATTAAAAAAGTTTTTTTAATTAAAAACAAAGACTATCATGACATACCACTTCCCCCACATTGAAACGACTAAAAGATATCTTGATATCTGACTTTGCAGTGGGGCCGGTCTTCCAAGGTGTAGGACTGTGTCCATCAGTGTTACACAACTCCAGTTATAAAAGTGCAGGAAAGGAACCAGATACTGGATCTAATCAAACTAATAGAATAAAAAGGCAAGAGCCTTGAACACACTGACAGTAAAGTGACTGATCATGAGCTTTAGACTAGGTAACAAAAATAAGCTCAGAAAGGAGTTAGGAAATGGGCAGTGGGAGAAATGTGGGTTCAGGGAATTCTGATGATATTGTACCATCAAATTTATGAATGTGAATATATAAAACTATTGACCTAGTTTACATGAGTCTATTTTTTTTTTCCCAGAGAGCATACAACCACCATGTGGTAAGAATCAAGAAGGGAATTACAGAAAATGTGTTCAATACCTTCAATGCTGTATATCTGCACTTTCCCCTCAGGCACAGTCACTGCTTCCCACTGATGATCCTTAAATTAAAAAACAGGTTTGACCATAAACAAATAATTTACTCCTGCTTTACACCCTCTTTAAACACCAATTTTTAAGTTATACAAACAATAAAGGTTATTTTTTATTAAGTATCACACTAAGTAACTGGTTGATATAACATATTTCTTGCTCTATCCATTGATTGTGTAATAAATACATTACAGGCCACATTTAATCTACTTGTTCACTTTTAAAACAAAATGATGGTATAATTTCATGGTTTTCTACTCTTGACCAAAAAAAAAAGTTACTACCATTAATATTAGAGAATATGCTTTTCAAAAATATTACCAAATCCTGTCATTTTGTCTTCAAAATACTGTGTGAAATCACGAATCTGCATCAATTCCCACTCATTGATTGACCGTCCTTAGATTCAAACATTGAAAGCATATGAATAATAACCAAAAATATTTCTCCATTCTCCCTTTCAAGTGCTTTTACTGAAAATTTGTATAACTGAGTAAAATAACACTGATTTCACACATGCGCAAAAGCCAAATTAGATACCACTGCTAAGAGATGAGATCCTAAAACCTTCCACTAACCTTGTGAAGAAAACAGATCCAATTCTTTTGAATTTAAGGACAATTCATTCTATAGCAATTCACTCGAATCCTCCAGCTCTTTGCTAACTCCCTCCACTTCTCTGCCTGAATCGGAGCCAGTCCACATGCACCACCATCACGATGGCATCTCCCCCCATACCTAAAACCTCAGGGCCGGGAGGAAGGGGTTGCTGGCCTCTTCTCTGGCCTACACTCTGAGCAGCTCCAGATCTCTCCAGGTATAAAAAAAACTTGCTCCTGGAAGGCACATGCAGCTGAATGTTACCATGTTCTAACTCCCAAGTTTACTGCCTTCCTTTTTAAGAAACTTTTATATTAGGGAGATTTCCATATGTTTAAAAGTAGAAGTCCTAGTGTAACAAACTCCAAGTGGGCCCTTGCCAATCCTCAGCAGGCACTGGCACCCTATGCCCATCTTTTTGCATCTTCACTGCCTACCCTCCCTCCAACATATACTCTTCCTCTTGACCTCAGTTTTTATTTAATCTGTCGTCCTGGCCATCAGTTTGGAAAAGCTCTTATCCTTAAAGTAAAACAAAGTACCTCACAAAACCCCCCCTTGGATCCACATCTCATGTTAGCGACTACCACGCCCCTTCCCTTAACGTGGCGTCCTGACATCTTCCAGAGACACGCAAACGTCCCAGGAGCACTGCCGCCAAGCCGCAGGGCTTACCAGGAGCCGCTGTCTCACAGATCACCAGTTCTGACGTCAGCTAACGCTTATTTTGACTGTGGACCATTTCTCCTCTCATAAAAAAACACCCTTCCCTTCTGTAACATGGCACCTTCCAGTTTGTTCTCTTTCGGCTGAGTCTTCATGTGTCCTTCAGGCGAGTGTCCCTTCTCCCTGTGCTGTGTATGTCCTTGTTTCCCAGTTCTGTCCTCACCTCCCACGACTGTGTTCACCATCTGTCCTCAGATGGCTCCTCAATCTCCACTGCACGGACTCCTTTCACTTGAGCTTCAGGTCAGGATATCCGACTTGCCTGCCAGACAGCTTTGCTGAACGCCCCACAGGGATCTCCGAGTCAGAACACTTAAAACTGAACTCCCCGTACTTCTGCCCTAGAACGCATCCTCCTGGGGCACATCTCTATCCACCCAGTTGCCCAAGCTTTATTAATCCTTCTTCCCCTTTTACCACAAGCACATCAGGTCTGCTCGATTCCATCTCTTCTCAAGTCTTCCTGGAATCCATTCATTTCCATCCATCTCCACTGTCACTTTCCAAAGCCAGGCCAGCATGCTTTCTCACCAGCAGTACCTCAGGTCTCCTAAGTGCCTCTGGTCTTGTCCCTTTTTAACCCGTTCTCCCCACCAGGAGACTCTTGGACAAGAGGGTGAGCCTCAGTGCCTAGCATGAATCTGGCACATAGTAATTTCTTACTTAATATTCATTGAATTGAGGTTACTTCCTACTTGTAACCCTTCTTTGGCTCTATCCTGCTTTATTTGTTTCCAATCTCCTTTCCACTCTATGTACTAACCATACTATAAATCTTCCAGTTCTTGGAGTTTTCTATTCATTCATTCTTGCAAAAAATATAAGTCCTTGATTAGCTATAAACAAGAAGACACAAGTCCCTCACTTCATAAATCTTAGTTGGGGGAAAACAAACAACAAACAAAATGACTTTAAGCAACTATTAGTACTATGAAGGACATTAAACAAGACAATGTGATATCATGTGACTGGGAGGCAACTTTAAACATTAGACTGAGTTACCAAAGAATATTTCCATAAAGAAGGAATATTTGTACTGAAATCTAAATGGGAAAAACTATAATGCAAACATCTGGAAGCTTCTAGGCAGAAGAACCATCAAGTAGAAAGATATGAAACGGGCATGATCTTTGTTAAAGAAATAAATAATAATAAATAGGGGCTGGAACACAGTAAGCCTGGAGAATGGTCTGAGAAACAGCCAGGGGCCAGATCATAAAGACCCTCAATATACAGTGATAAAGAGACAGAAGATGGGTTTTAAGCAGCCACCATGCAGAGTATGGATTCTAGGAAAGTCAAAGAGAATACAGGGAGAATGTACTATTGGTACAGAAATCTAGAAAAGAGGGGATTCTAAATACAGTTTTTGGAAGAAGAATCTCCCTATATTTCTAGATCAGTATCTGGAACACAGTAGGATCTAACACTTATAAATGCACTTTATACTATCCCTACCATGTACCACAGTACAATTGCTTATTTTCTTGTAGGAATCATCCATTAGACCAAACTGAGTGAAGGTAGGGGCTACATCAATCCTATTCTATCTTCTCCTAAAATGAAAGTCCATTCCTAAAGAAAATCCAGTTAAAAATATTCCTACAAACCCTACAGGAATAAACACACTAATAAAAACTGTCAGTGACCCTAAGAGGCAGCGCTACTATTTGGAACTCAACTTTAATTAAGCGTTCTATGCAGATACTCTAAAATAAAAAAGAATGGTACATGGAGTTCCTTTGGAGCATTTGGTTAAGGTCTATCTGTAGCTCACCTGGAACAAAAAGCAGGATTTTGCAAGAGCAGTCATCATTGAGTGATGACTAAATCCTCATGAAAACATCAGCAACCACAATTAGATTAGTAAACGCAGACAACTCTCAGTTGGATTTTTACAAAGGGACTATATTCCTAGGACTAGAAGTATGCCTACGGACCAAATATTAAGGATAGCTATTTGGAAACAATGGCTCAAGAATTCTGCACAGGTTAAAAAGAAGTCAGCAGAAAATATACCATCTGGTTGGAAAGTTTAAACATAGCTACAACACAACACATGAAGAAGTAAATCTCATCCAAATATCACCATATGAATCAATATGTCATTATTTTGAAACAGAAGATTTTAAGAATGTATAAGACCACTTGTCATTAACCTGTTAATAAGTGAGTGCTTCTATATTTGAGTAACTGGTGTCTTTTCTAAATTTCACTCTGTTCATATGAATGTTAAACGTTGTATCATTAACATGTAATTTATTTCCAAAAAGCTTAGATTGAAAAACTAGTATTAAAATTTAGCATTTTCTGTTGCAATAAACAGCAGAAATAATTTTCATTTCTAATTAACTGCTAATGGGTTACCATGCTAATCAAAATTATAGAGCTGATACTAAAATCTATGAAAATAGCTAGAAAAATAAATATACCAAATAATCCACATTCTTAAATTAAGACATCATATACATATAAAAACAAACATATAAAATGGTAGATGGAATAAAGCTTACGTCATTATCTCCAGCAATGTAGAATGACAGACTCTGGCTACCAAGATTAAAATCGATCCAGAATTCCTCAAGTTTCTCATCGGAAGGTATTTTCAACTAATAAAACAAATATGTAAAACTGTTATGGACTATAATTTTAAAAGTGACAACAGAAAATTAGGGCTATGTTATATTCATGGTTTAGGTTTTTGTTCTGTTTTCTTTTGTTTTGAAAGAAAAGAGGGTAACTGGAAGGTGAGGGAAGATGGAAAGCAGACAAACAGAGCATTTAAACCAATTTAGAAACAATCAAAAGAAATGCTGCTTTAATACTTTACACAGAAATTAGCTCCAAAAATCACAAATATTCCAAGTGCAAACAAAGGTTAACAATATTGGTCTGAATATATTAATGAATGATAAATCAAGTAATGGGCTTGATTAAGGAAAAAAAAGAAAATCTAAAGCACAGACTATATTTGTTATCCTTGGCTATAAATATATCACTTCAGAAAATACACACAGAATACTAGACCAGCTGCAGCTGTGATCAAATGATAACTATTTTTAATTTTCTTATCAACTTATAAGCTGTAATTCACTAGACCCTGGTATCAAAATTCATCCAATAACACATGTTAAATTCAAACCTCACCTCATATTCATCAAGAAATGCTGATAAACAAGGAAATGTAAAGACCCTGAAATAAAAAGTGGTTTGCATTAAAGAAAAGATTAATAAGCCTTCACAGTGTAGTCCCGACTAGCCGTAGAAAGCATGTCTAGGGTCAAAAGGAAATCAGGAAGTGGTCATAATGATTGAAATAAAATCACTTCTTCTTTATTACTTTTTTTAAAAAGTTTATTTTTGACAAACAGAAGATGATTAGCAGAGGGGCAGAGAGAGAGACACAGAATCGGAAGCAGGCTCCAGGCTCTGAGCTGTCAGCACACAGCCTGACGCAGGGCTCCAACTCACAAGCGGCAAGATCATGTCCTAGGCTGAAGTCGGACGCCCAACCCACTGAGCCACCCAGGTGCTCCTCTCCTTCTTTATCGCATGTTAAAGTAAGAGTTTAAGGGAAATTTGTTTCTGGAGCGAAGGTGTATTACTTTGAGGTTACTACTCAACCTCCCATTCTGACTAAAGCGAGTGTCCCAACTTACTTCTCCTGCTATTGACCGGAAGCAGGAGCCCCTCATTTACCAGACACTGCTAGTACAGTGGAAGAAGCTCCCACAGGCTTCACATGGGGAAAGAAGAGTAGAAATAAATAGTACTGCTGGTAAAAATGACTTCGGAGGCGGCTGGGTGGCTTCGTCTTGTTAAGTGTCCAACTCTTGATTTTGACTCAGGTCATGATCTCATAGTGGGTTCAAGCCCCACACTGACAATGTGGAGCCTGCTTGGGATTCTTTCTCTCCCCCTTTTTCTACCCTTCCCCTACTAAAGCTCACATGGTCTCTCTCCAAATAAAGAAACAAACAAACTTAAAAAAATCCAAAAAACAAAAACAACCAAACTCACAGAACACTTTCTTGGACAGATAATATTATGAGCACTTAGCACATAATCATCTAACTTAATTGTCACAACAAACATACGAGGTCGGTGTTCATAGTGTTCTTTTACAGCTAAGGAACTGAGGCAAGTCAGTGTAGTACTTTGCCCAACATGAGAACAGGAAGAGCAGAAGCTATAATCCAAATCCAAAGAGCATCAGTCCCTGCACCTAGCCCTCAGCCTGTCTTGTTTCCTAAAGTAAATGTGAACTCATCCATCCAATAAATGTGTCCTGAGCAGCTGTAACGCAGGGCCAGACACTGAACTCCAAATACTGTTCTTTTGTTACTAACTAAAGTGGTAATTGATAATTACCTTTCATTCACGCCCATTCCTGAGGTCAGATAACCTCAGAAAGAAGTTAGCCTTACTGTATGTTAATTACGTTAATTACAAAAAAAAAAAGTTTGTCGTATATTCTTATCCAGGATGTGGTTGAAGGCGGTAGCTCAAAGTAACTCGGACACCTGGATTTTTATAATGATGCGTACGCAATTCTGAATTCTAGTGAAGTCCATTTTAGACAGTTATTAGTATTAAATAAAAATGTATGTTTCCTCTAAAAAGTATAAAGTAAAATAAGTCCAGTGGAAGATAATTTCAGCCTATCCGTGTAGTAACTTATTATACATAGTGTTACAATAAGATATTGTTTTAAGTATCCCTGTGCATTTTACATTCCAACAGAAAAAATAATCTTAAATTTTCAAGGTTCAACACTGTGTGCTCTCTCTTGAGCTCCAGTTCTTTATCAGGAAGTGGTTGAATACTGTATTAAGTTTACCTTCTCTTGTCTCCAAGCATGCCATTTACAAGGTTGAGAAATACTCTGCAATCCTAATTTTTAAAAAAAAGAGAGTTTTAAAAAGCATAGTAATTTTTAAAAACTTCCTAATTTGATATTTTTATACTACTCACTGTTTCAAATTCAGAGTCTTTAATTCCTTTAAATGCATTAGCCACAAAATCCATTGAAAACCACCGACACGCCTGCTCTTGTCTTTGCTTCTCTGTAGTCATTCGACATAGTGCTTCTACGATACCTACTTGTAAGTCGTAATCTTAAAAAAAAAAATTAATGTATTACTTGAAATTATGAAAATAAGCTCATACAAGTCATCATTTATATGGTATTAGAACAAGCAAGATAAAGAAGGAAAACGTTAGTGTAATTTACTCTCTTTTTGGCATTCTCTTCATAAGATATAGCCCATCATCACAAAATGAATATAGTCCAAATATTAAGTTTACTAACAGAAGAAAGGAGTAAAGCTTTTCCTTAAAAAAGGATATTTAAAAGAAACTCCTAAATATTCAAAGACTCTGCAATTCCATTATTAGAGTTGTGAGTTGCAAAATAACTCATATAATGATCTATAAATTATAGAATCTATTGCTTCTGTATGATGTTCATAGTTATTCGACAGTACTCTAACCAATGGTTTGTTCTATGTGTATATCACTACATCAAAATGTTCTCATATGAAACTTGGAAAAGAAAATTTGAGCTCTTTTAATAAACACATTGTTTAAAAAGAAACCCATTAGTCCCCCAAATATTAAACCTCCCAATTTCAAATATAAAGCACCATTTGAGGAATTTCTTTGGAAAAGTAACTCAAATATATTAGAAAATTAAGTTATTTATAAATCTACAACAGGCATAAGTTATATTTGACAACTCTTATCATCATGCTTAATTATTATTTTAGCCTCATAATTTTTATCTTAGCCCCATCATGCTTAATTATTATTTTAGCCTCATAATTTTTATCTTAGCCCCATCATGCTTAGTTATTTTAGCACCATAAGAATTTAATTCTTATTAGTAATTAAAAATTGTGCAGTTGTACATAGTTTATAATTCCCTCACATAACCTCACTACATTACACTGTTAATGTTATTTGGACTAAAAAGGTATTATATTCTATTAAGAAATCTGGAATAATTTCAAATATGAACATTTTGAGAAAACATACTTACCTCCAGCATCTAAAATCCTTTCTCCCATACTACTCCTGTAAACCAAAATAAAAGATTATATACTAAACTAGTATCAATTAAATACAGGTATTTGGGGGAGAAATTTTCGCTAAAATTTACAATTGGCTAGTATCACAGACCTTTACAGAACATATAGCCATATATTATATTAGAAATCTACAATGGCTTATCAGTTTTAATTATTAATGTAACTCATATTTGCCCGACAGCCTTATAAACTATCCTTTAAATTCTTGACTTAAGCCACTAATTAAAGCAATAAAGTACGAATTATTACATGAGAATGAACATTTCTTGGTTAGAGAGTATTTTCCTGGCATCTTGAGGCATTTTGTCAAGCATAGCATTCATTTTTTTTAGAGTCTAGAAAAGAGAAAAAGATAATCCATTAACTTCATATATTCAGTTATATAAATATATATGTGTGTATGTTTAAGTATTTAAAAGAATATTCTAGGTATACAAACTTAGGAGCCTATTTAGCACAGCATTTTATGCAGGGAATGGAGAAAGGTGGAGGAAAGAATACAAACTATAAAACAGTGAACACAAGAAAAATGACACAAAGGATGTCAAAAATAAAATACATCATGATTCCTACATTTACCAAAAACAGAATATGCCATGAGTCCAGTTATACTCTTTGCAGCAAGACATAAGTTTTTATTACTTTATTTTAAGAACTAAAGAAGCAAAATTATTATCTGTTCTTATGGTTATATACGTGTAGACACATACATATACTAATACAGGTTAGTTTTAGGATTTAAATACTGAGAACTCCTAATATCTGGATGGTAAACCTTATCTTCATCTGAGCTATGTGTACATAAACCCAGATGGCTATAAATATTCAGTCAATATTTAGGTAACATTTATTCATCATTTCAGGCAATAAATTAAGACAGCAGAAATACAATACATAATTAGTTTAGTAACGATAAAAGATAAAGTGATTATTCAATTTGATTAATTGCTACTAAACTGTCTTCACTTTCTTATTTTTAGGTTTTAAAGGAAAATCTAACAAATGACTTTACCTCTTGCTGAATACAAATATTCACTCTTGAGTCTATAACCATGACACAGATTCGAGGTACAAAACTTTCCACTATTTGCCTTTTACCTGAATGAAAGAGTTAAATCATTAATAAATGGTTTTAAATTATTTTAAGTGGCAATCTCTTATTTGAGTTAATAAAAGAATGCACCAGTTCAGAAAAGGCCCACTGTCTAGATGGACATTAGGACACATGAAATCCAATCCTACCTCTTCTACCAACTAGCTATGTGGCTCTGAAAAAACACCATTCAACAGAATGACTCATCTTACTTCTGGCAAATGAATAACCCCAGATTCAGCTTCTCCTTTTGGGTACCTAAGGCAGTACTGACTTATAGTTCAAAAGTTAAAATTTCTATTTCTTATGAAAACCAGCCTCATTATTTTAGTCATACAGTAAAACCTTGGATCACAAGTAACTTGCTCTGCAAGGGTTCTACAAGACAAGCAAACATTTCTAATAAACGTCAACTTAAACGAGCAAAGTCATGCGATATGAGTAGTATGTGATGCTGAATGTCACATGATCACGGCTGAGCCAATGGTTCTTCTCACTCTCTCTCTCTCTCTCTCTCTGAAGGATCAAGGATTACCATCTCCATGCTCAGATGCTCAGTTTCAGGGCATGGTATTTGGCAGAAATCTAGGACTTTTCAGGACACTGGAAGGTGCCCACAACCGGCACTAGTGTATTTTTTTTTTTTTTATCACTTCAAAGCACCTATGGACAGTCCATTGCTTTTCCAGCCAAGAGTGAGCTCAGGAAGGCTTTACTTCACTCTAGGTCAGGCTGCCTGCAGATACAGACCCTTTCCTCTGCTGCCTCACTGCCAGTTACATTCAACACAGTAGATGACAAGAGTTTATTAATACCATACTGTAGTCAGCGTTCGTGCGAGCGTATACAACGGCCCCCATGCAGCAAAAGGCTGAAAAGGAAGGTGGTTAGGAGGAGGAGAGGATTCTGGTGGAAGTTAAGAAGGAAATCATCAAGAAGCACTAATGAGGTATGGAAGTAGCCAAAATGGCAAGATTTAATAATCTGTATCTCATCTGCAGAGAAGAAAAAGGCAGAAGAATCCCTCACATCAAATGAAATTAGGGAGATCTGTAAAATGTGGGAAACAGTACAAAATTTTGTAGAAAAGCACCACCCAAATAGGGCTGTAGCAGTGCTGCAGTAGGGTCCCCTCCCTAAGGGGAGAGAAAAAAGGGAGAGAAAACTTGAAGGCAGCCTGGCTGTGCGCCTACATGGCAACATCCTCATGGCCTTGTAAACTGAGACAACGTAATCCGACCGCATGTTCCCGTGTGTTAGCATATATGGGAGACAATGAAATAGAAAATGTATACAAAACTATGCCACGTGACGCTCGCCACTCAGTTCTTTGGGTACGAACCCCCCTGAGCGGTGCCGGCACGAATGAAAGTTGCTTCCCGGTTAAAAAAGCCTGGGTGGGAGAACCCTGCTGCAGGGCAAGTGACGAATCTGTTTAATGACAACACGATGTCACACTCGTGCGAAATCCTCAAAAGAAAGCCAAAGTAAGCGTCATTGAATAGGTTTCTTGATTAAGTTGCCGGAAAGAGAAAGATTCCATTGATAGCAGTGATTCTGTTAGTGATAGTGAAAGTCGTCCTACACAATTACCTTCCTCTCTCCTGTCTCCTTCATCCAAGCCACGTAAGTTTTCAAAGGTAAGTGCAGGTTAACTTCTTTTCCTTTTTTTTTTTTTTTAATTTTTAAATGTTTTATTTATTTGAGAGAGAGTGAGAGAGAGACAGAGACACATCATGAGCAGGGGAGGGTCAGAGAGAGAGGGAGACACAGAATCCAAATCAGGCTCCAGGCTCTCAGCTGTCAGCACAGAGGCCTATGTGGGTCTTGAACCTACAAACCGTTAGATCATGACCTGAGCTGAAGCTGGATGCTCAACTGACTGAGCTACCCAGGTGCCCCAATTTATTTTTCTTTATATTTTGTATTTTATTATTTTGTATTATTTTACAATATTATAATCATTTTTATATGAATATTTTTGGGTTGTGGAACAAATCATCGGAGTTTCCATATCTAATGGGGAAATTCGCTTTGATATATACAAGTGCTTTGAATTACAAGCATGTTTCCAGACTGAATTATTCTTGTAAACCAAGGTTTTACTATATATTGAAAATTCCATATTGGCCATAAACTCATCAATATAAAGATCTACGTATCTTGAGCTTTTTCTAAAAGTTAACCCTATTCTCAAAAGAGAAGTCTATATCAATACCAAATATACTCAGAGGAATTTGCCATGTTATTTCATAATGCAAAGTTAAAAAGTAATTTTAAATAATGGCGATATTGCAACAGAAAATATACAATTTTCCAAAGTGACTACAATGAAGGTAAAAAAGGGGATAGAATCACTCAATGAAGTAAAAAAAATATAATGATTCACTTAAAATTTTTGATTACTTCATATTCACTGGTGCCTTAGGACTGTTTTCTGCCCTAAAAACTCAAGAAGTTAGATTAGATTGTTACATCAACTGCAAAGCAATCAATGAAAAGGTAGCATTAACTACTATTGAAAGAAATAGCAATTGAGGTTTTAAAAGTTTTTGGTTTTGAAGGCAAACTGTTCCTTTATTTACAAACAATTCACCAGCCTCAATGACCAATCCTAGGAAATTCTTCCTCAAACAGAGATAAAATAATTTGGGTTGACTGCTTGGCACAAAACAACAGCCACTCACAAGTGAGGATGAGTTGTGATGTGTTCTACATTTTGAAAATCTTGTCCCGTTGGATCAGAGTTAGCAAATTATGGCCCACAAACAAAATCCAACCCACCGCCCATTTTTTTACGGCTGTATGACTCATCAGCAGGTGACTCTGTGGAAATATTTGAATCAATCATGTTTCACTGAACCAGCAGTATCAAGTGAATTTCATTCTACTCTCTTGAACTTAGCGAACATCAATTACCACTATATAGTTTCAGTAATTAGCATGGGCTGCAGAGTTGATGTTTCTTAATGAATTCAACCCAAAATTACAAGGCAAAATATGAGAAACTTACACTTCACTAAAGTCATTTCAGTGAAACTAAGGTTATCGGAATCACGAGTAATATCAAACTGTTTTATACATTTCTCAGGCTGTCAAAAATTAAAACGAGGAGTGACATCTCCATTCCCACACAAATTTACAGGAGTACATTTTTTCCAAGCTCCAACTACAGGTAAAGGAGCATTTTCTGGACACTGATGAAGTGCAAAGGACATTCCCATATTTCAAAATCCATTTAAATGTGCAATTGAGAGGTTTCTACCTAACCTTCAGTTGAAAGTCATTCATCTGCATGAAATGACATTCTAAAAGGCAAATATTAAGAAAAGAATCTAATCTTCTACAAATGCTTTCCAAGTGATGAACATGCTCAATTAAAAATCAGGCTCATGAGCTGATATCAGTAATTGGCATTATCTACACGAAGAGACATTTTCTAATGCAATATGCACAAAATCTCATTACAGAGAAGCATAAAAAATGAACACTTGCAATGAATTCTGATAACAGCAAACACGAACTCTGAACCTTAATTAAGTGAAATGTCATCCCCTCAAGAGCACGGTTCTCATCAGTTGACCATTATTACAAAAACGCTGTACTCAGCTTTATAATATTTTGAATTGTATAAATAAAACATCTGTGGATATTTGTTTTCTTTCTTGTTATATAAGTAGCTATATAATATCCTCACTTCCTTTTTTCTTGGTCCTAATATAAAGCTTATGATGTTTACTACCTGTCCCTTCACAGAACAAGGTTATTGATCCCCAAATTAAATAGTAGATTCCTAATATTAGCCCAATACGATGAGGATTGCAAAATTATACTAAAAATTTAAGAGGAAATTATTATTTTAATAGAAGTAAAATGTTTAATATACCTTCATCACTGATGTCATGTATGGCCTAAAAAAGAAGTGAATAATTATTTAGTTTGTATTATAAGCCATTAAACATAGTATTAAAATAACAGGTCACATTTGAACTTACCATGTAATTATTTAACTTTTATTTATTAACTATTTAATTAATCAGGATAAATGCTTCAAACAATCTGGAGAGATTAATTAAATCAAGTCACCAGCCTGTTAGTGACTTTTAGGCTCAGGAGATATAGAATACAAATCATTTTTTTTTAAATAAACAGGCTTATAAGACAAATTAATCAATGTGAGTTTTACCATGAAAAGATCAAATAAGTCTTCTATCATATTTATTACTGCTTCATCTTTTGAATTTCCTAGAGTGAGAATAATCTCCTTGGATTTTTCGAACCAGCCAACCATGTAAAAAAAAGAAATGTGCATATTAATTACTTGGAATTCAATTTTAATAATTTTAAGAATGTACTTAATTTTGCATAAATAGTAAACCTAGGTATAAAGAAACATCAAAAATAAAAATTCCAGTATAATATGAAAATAACTTTATGCTTTTAAACATCTTTGTTGTTTTCATTTTTTGGTACCTCACTATCTTGTTCCATTGCCTAGATGGGAATGGATGAACTAATCTTAATTCTAGGTAGAAGACCTTTATTTCCCCCTTCAAATAGCTAGCTCAGGTACATTCATAAACAAATGAAAACAAATTATCATCGTAAATTAGACTACTCTGGCATTGCTGCTATTTGAAAAGTTTTAATATTATTTTATTTTATTGAATTAAATTTTTTTGGGTAACATTTTATTCATTTTTGAGAGACACAGTGTGAACAGGGGAGGAGCAAAGGAGGGGGGAGAGGGGGAGACAGGGAGAGAGGGAGGCACAGGATCCAAAGCAGGCTCCAAGCTCTGAGCTGTCAGCACAGAGCCCTGCATGGGGCTTGAATTCATGCACTGAGAGATCATGACCTGACCTGAAGTCAGATGCTTAACCTACTGAGCCACCCAGGTGTCCCTTAATGACTTTATTTTAATGAATTATTTTATAACTATTTTAATGAATTCAGACATTTCAGTATATATTACATCCCAGGTACTGTTCTCAGTGCTAGGTATACAGAAATGAACACCACAAATTAAAAATCAATATCCCACATTCTAGCACGGGAAATAGATAATAATATAAAAAGAAAAATAAAGTGAGATAGTAAACAGATAAAATAAACCACGTAAAGGCCTTAGGGAGTCTTGTCTTAAATTCACGTGATCATCAAGGAGTCTGTGTATAGAGTGTCCTTTTGATCTTTATCTTTGTAACATGTAACTCAGGTTATAAAAATATTTCTTTTATCTAAAAGTTTTATTTAAACTTCTCAAATTCATTTTCCAACTGTTTGAGCCACTGATTTTATTAAACGACACACCGTTAATCATACGCCCTCAACATCAACATTACACATCCTATTAATCATACTGCCCCCACATCAACATCACACATTTTACTAACCATACACCCCCCCACATCAACATCACACATTTTATACTTATCTTCTGGACTAGTCCTTGTTTTATCATAGTTAAAAGTCCAGCTTGCCCCAATATACTGATATTTTTGCCACATCTTCCAAAAGAAACCAAAATGGCTGAAACAGTTTGGATGTCCTTTTTATTAAGCTCCTGAAACAAAAAGTAGACATTTAAATATCTGTAAACACAAAACAGTATGGAATTGGCATTGTGCTAGGAGCTCTGTAATCCTCACAAATCCTGAAAGTTCACCATTATCATAACGTCCATATTGCAAAGTATAAAAGTGTGGTTTAGAAAAGCGAGGCCTAAAGCCACCCTGCCAGTGAATGACAAACTCAATAAAAATGCAGATTTGTATAAATTCCTGAGACTTTAGACTCTGATACAATGTATCAGTTACCTTCCACTCTAAAAAGCTCTATGTATTTAACTAATGGATAAAAAATTTTTACTCTATCTTTCAGATTCATCAAACAAACCTCATACTGGGGGAGACTGTCAATCACTTTTTTTCATGTATAAAAATAGCCTGTGTATGATAAATCAAGTCCAAGGTTGTGGATAATTTTTGTTGATCACCAAACTCTGGCCCCATACCATGAAGAATATGCTGACGGCTTTTAAAAAGTTGCTCAAACTTCAATTAGGGAGATGATTTTTCCCAGTTTAGGAAACAGTAACTATGGTGCACTATGTAAACATCGCTTTTTATACTTTATATTTAGAAAGTATGTTGTTTGGGACTCCTCAGACATTTTTTTGTAAATGAGCACTTATTGGGGTACCCGGGGGGCTCAGTCGGTTAAGCTCCAGACTTCAGTTCAGGTCATGATCGTGTGGTTCGTGAGTTTGAGTCCCACATAGGGCTCTGTGCTGACAGCTCAAAGCCTAGAGCCTGCTTTGCTCGCGCTCTCTCTCTCTCTCTCTCTCTCTCAATAATAAATAAACATTTTAAAAATGAGCACTCATTTACACAATTATAAGCCAATTTGCAAAAGCCTTTTTATTTCTTCCTATGGAGTATTTCTTCCCAGAAAGTAGAGCGCTGGCTAATAAACCCCAGTAACCGCTCGAAGACAAGGAGCACCTACCCTGCGCACCAGCTCATCCAACTTGTGCAAAAGCTGCTTGCTGCACGTGATCGTCACATCTCCACAAATATCAATTTGTAAAAGTGTTTTCAAAGGTTTAAAATCATTTTTTATTAAAGCATCATCAATGCATTTTTCCAACTGCTAGAGAAATAGAATTAATGGCACATATATTGAATCAAAACCAAAATTAGTCACCTTATGCAGTCTAGTAATTAGAGAATTGTCTTCACATGAAAATTCTCAACAGATCTTTATTAAAAAAAAAAAAGCCTGTCCACTATTAAGTTTGAAGGAGATAAAGTTTCTTTGATAATAGTCAAGGTTTTATATATATAATATTCTAGTAATTTTCCATTTTACATTCTTTACTGGAAAGTCATCAGCATGTTGAACTCAAAAAAAAAAAAAAAAGACCCCAGGGCGCCTGGGTGGCTCAGTGGGTTAGGAGTCCATCCACTTCAGCTCAGGTCATGACCTCACAGTTTGTGGGTTCGAGCTCCACATCAGGCTCTGTGCTGACAGCTCAGAGCCTGGAGCCTACTTCCAATTCTGTGTGTGTCTCTCTCTCTCTCTGCCCCTCCCCAGCTCACACTGTGTGTCTCTCTCTCATAAAAATAACATTAAAATGTTTTTAAATTATTCTACACTTAACCATTTCATAAAAACAAGTAGGCTTTGTCTTTCCTAAAAATATAGCACTTAACACTTAAAAATAAACCAAAATGATCTTAGGAATTAAAATACTTCCTTTCAGTTTAGGACTACATACCTGGAGATCTGGTCTTATTGGCATTTTGATTTAACTTTTAAATAGCAAGACAAATCAAACACCTATAAAACAAAACATATGCTTTCAGTACTTTACAATCTATTCTACATGTTTACGGTTCAAAAATCCTAATACACATAAATAACCATCAGAGCTTACACCAAAGGCAGTAAATAATTTCTTCAAGTTCATCACTATTACACATTTGAACTTGATCAAAGAAGTTTCTGGAGGAAAGCCTGAAGATCATTAATTTAAGCCTTCTCTTTTTATAGATCACTTAAATAAATGTCCAAAGTCCTGCCAAAAGGGCACAGAACTAGTTAGTGGACACACACAAGCCTGGACCTCTCGCAGGAGGGATTCCGCTGTATGTGTTCCGACTTTGCGGACAAGAAGAAAAATCATCTTGAATTAATGTGCAAATGAAATTCAGTCTAGAAACATAATACTTAAGAAGGGGAGAATTTGCAAGTATGTTACCAAAGAGCAGGATATAGGAGAATAGACAAATAGGCAAGGAAGGGAGTGAGGAAAAGAAAACCTGAGAACATTGTCCCTGCAAAGAAGAATGGAAAACAGGAATCAACCTGCTTACACTTAGCACCACCTACCATCATCACAAAAGCAATCTAACATTTTCAAATGCAATTTAGATGTTAGCTCTATAAAGGAAAAGAAATACCATCTTTTCTAGATATTGTAAGTGAAACAACTTGAAAATAATCTGTACTTGAAGAGCTTTGTAATAGAAACCCAACATAGAGAGGCAATTAATTAATCCAGGTGAATAAAGGACCATACATTCCTAAAAGAAGGAGTAGCATTAGTCACAGTCTACTTTCTTGTACACGTTAGTAGAGAAATTTAAGTGTCAGTGACGACATACATACCAGACATACAAAAGGCATGAGTAAAAAAATCTCTTGTATTTTCAAATTAACTCTAGGGGGAAAAATCTGATTCTCAGAGAAACATTTGCTTCATGTTATTAGGAGCCAAGTCTAATGAGGTTTTTGAAACAATGTGGGAAGTAGCAAAAATTCAAAAGTACCCAGATAGGAGTTGGGAATGGGAGGGAGGGATAAGAATGAATTAAAAAATGTGGTATATGATAATCAATTTTGTAAATATAGCAGATGAAGCAGAATTTTAGATATTTGCAGTTGAATTTAAGTTAAAATTAAAAAACAATGTTGCCAAATGATACATACTGTGTAACGGCATTTATGTAAACAAAACAAAACAAAACATTGTCTGGGCACCTGGGTGGCTCAGTCGGTTAAGCATCCGACTTTCGCTCAGGTCATGATCTCAGGGCTTGTGGGTTCGAGCCCCTTGTTGGGCTCTGTGCTGACCACTCAGAGCCTGGAGCTGCTTCTGATTCTGTGTCTCCCTCTCTCTCTGCCCCTCCCTGCTCATGCTCTGTCTCTCTCTGTCTCAAAAATAAAAACATTTTTAAAAATTAAAAAAAAAACATTGTCTTAAGTATAATTATATCTCTAGGTATAAGTATATACACATTTGCATATATGTGTGTGTGTTTGTGTGGGAGAGGGATGGGGAGAGGGGGAGGGAGGGGGAGGGAGGGGGAGAGGAGGAGGGAGAGGAGGAGGGAGAGGAGGAGGGAGAGGAGGAGGGAGAGGGAGAGGAGGAGGGAGAGGAGGAGGGAGAGGAGGAGGGAGAGGAGGAGGGAGAGGAGGAGGGAGAGGAGGAGGGAGAGGAGGAGGGAGAGGAGGAGGGAGAGGAGGAGGGAGAGGAGGAGGGAGAGGAGGAGGGAGAGGAGGAGGGAGAGAGATCTGTACCATTTCAGGACGGTTGGGAAGTTTGCCAGCTGACTGGTGAGGAAGAGTAGTGAGCTGTACAGAACTGTAACTTGCTATTTATCAAAGGCAGGCTTTATTTGTAGTTTATGCTATGTGCCTTTTTAAAAGTACAATAAATTCCCGCCAAAATATACGTAAGTGGAATCCCAAATGCGGGATAGGTAAGATGTGGCTGGGTTACAGTGAGGGCACAGAAATGACCACGGCCAGCCTCAGTCGTGAAGCAGGCGGGAGGCTAGCTGCTCCATCCAAACCGATTCAGGGGCTGGCTGTGATTCTGTCCCCGGCTGCGCCCGGCTGCTCCGGCCTACGTTATACACTACGGGGGCAAGTCCAGGTCTGTGGCCGGCTGGGAATTCAGTACACCAGCAACGATTCCAAGATCTCTGAGTAGCTGGTAGGCATTTTGTCACTTTGCAAAGCTCAGAGAGAGATGGGCCTGAAAATATTGGAAATGCAGGGACTTGCTCTTTGCTTCCCTGGGTCCAAAGAAGGGGTTTACCTATTTCTACTTGGCTGCACTCTTTCTGTAATGTTCCCCAGGCTATCACAGAGATAGAAATTTAGGCTGATCTTGTTAGAGAATGTTTTATCAAACACTTCCAAGATTTTAGTGTACACGCACACACACACACAGACTTGCTTCATAGATAGAAAATAGTGAGGAAAAGACATGAAAAACATGATCTCAAAATCAGGGGTAAAAAAATAAGTACTGAAGGGCAACAACCAAACAGGGGTTAACGAGGAACAGCGCTGGCTAGACACCCTTAAGTGTCCACTGCTGCCACTAGGATCCCACGCTTCGGGGGTGGGGGGTGCTCTCTGCATAAGGGGCTATTCCTTGGGCAATATCCAGAACACCACAAAGAAAGGAAATACAAATACATTTGTATACAAGACAAAGCTGAGATATGAAGAAGAGATGTAGATATTCCAGTATCTAATCAATAAGAATGCCAAAAATTATTATAAAGAGATAGTGGGGTGATAACAGTTGAATAATAGCTAAGAATTTTCCCAAAGTAAATATAGACATCCATGAACTTAGAGTCCACTGAATTCCAAAGAAGACAGATTTTAAAAAGTACATCTATAAACATTATGAGGATATTTCTGAATAACAAAAGAGAAAATCTTAAGTCAGAAGAGCAAAAACTAAAACCTGCAAAAGAACAATAAGATAGATACCCTGTTCTTATAACAAAATAAATTTAGAAATCTGCTACAAAGGTAGCTTCAAACTTTCCCTCTCTTTGGAAACTAAAATACATACATATGAACAGTCCTCATCATATAAAAAGAGAAAAATGACTAAATATTTAAGGGAATGAGAAAATGTGTGCATATAAAAATCTGTAAGATGCAACCACAGCGATATTTAAAGTGACAGTCATAGATTTGGATAAATCTATTGAAAAGTGACAACAGAAGGAGCCTAAAGTAACAGGGTCACAAGGCCTCCAGATGGTAAAGTTATTAAATACTTTAAAGTAACTATAAGTACTGTGTACATAAAGATTATTTAAAAAGATTGGGACTTTGGCAGAGAACTAGAAACTGGGGTGGGGAGTAAGAAAGGCCACAGAAAATTGGAATAAGAACCACATATTTCTAGAAACACGGAACAGTCGATAACAAAAACTATTTAGAACAGAATGAAAAGACAAACAGATGAATGAAAATTACAGAAATAAAAGCTATATCAGAAAAAATATCTAGGAAGAAGCAAAGATACACAAAAATATGGGGAGACTAGAAGACAGAACAACATAGAAGGTAAGTAATAAAGCCCTATGTATCTGTAAATGAAATCCTTGGGAGATAGTGAATGGGCAGAAACAATACCTAAGAAATCATAACTGAGAATTTCCCAAAACCAATAAAAGACATCACTATAGATTCAAAAAGCCCTGTAAACCCCAGAAGGAAAAAGAAAAAAACTATGCCCAGGTATACCACAGAAAAGTGCTAACAATCAAATACAGAAACATTGAAAGGTGCCAGAAAACTTAAAAAGACAGCTTACTTTTAAGTAGCATCAATAAGACTGATAGCTGACCAACAGAAACTATGAAAGCCGGAAGACTTAGAGCAGTATCTTCTTTAAAGTGGCTAGGACTATCTAGGTGGCTGAGTCAATTGAGCATCTAACTTTGGCTCAGGTTATGATCTCACGGTTGTTGAGTTCAAGCCCCACATCAGGCTGTGTGTTGACAGCTGGGAGCTTGAAACCTTCTTCGAATTCTGTGTCTCCCTCCCTCTCTCTCTCTGCCCCTCCCTTCTCATGCTCTGTCTCTCAAAAATAAAAATATTAAAAAAAAATTAAGGAAAAAAAAAAAAACTCCCAAAAGGGAAAGTCCAGGACCAGATGGCTTCACTGGTGAATTCTACCAAACATTTGGAGAAGAACTAACACCAAACCTTCTCAATCTCTTCCCAAAAATAGAAGAGGAAGGAACACTTCCAATTATAAGTTAGCATTCCCGATACCAAAGTCAGACAAGGACACTACAAGACAAGAAATTACAAAGTGTCAAAAAGAAGAAACTACAAACACAAACTCTAGCCAACAAAAATACCATTCAAAATAAAGGGAAGAGGTTTAGAGGAAAAGACCTCAACATAATAAAGACTCCTATATGAAAAATGCACAGCTAACCTCATACTCAATGGTGAAAAAATGAGAGCTTTTCCCTTCAGGTCAGGAACAAGACATGGGTGTCCATTCACATCACTTTTATTCAACACAGTACTGGAGATCCTAGCCACAGCAGCCCGACAAGAAAAAGAATAAGAGACACCCGAATTGGTAAAGAGGAAGAAAAACTTCGACTATGTGCACATGACACGGTACTATATAGAGAGCTCTCTAAAGTCTCAACCTGAAACTGCTAGAGTAAGTGAACTGAGTCGGGCTGCAGGGTACAAAGTCAGCATACAGAATTCTGTTGCATTTCTATACACTGATAACAAAGTAGCAGAAGAGAAATCAAG
Source organism: Mungos mungo (assembly GCA_004023785.1). Classification (NCBI taxonomy): domain Eukaryota; kingdom Metazoa; phylum Chordata; class Mammalia; order Carnivora; family Herpestidae; genus Mungos; species Mungos mungo. The sequence goes on along the minus strand of PISW01003442.1, from coordinate 106,058 downwards.
AAAACAATTCCGTTTACAACTGCACCAAAAATAATAAAACACCTAGGAATAAACTTAATCAAGGAGGTAAAAGACCTGTACTCTGAAAACTATAAAACACTGACAAAAGAAACTGAAGACAGACACAAATAAATGGAATGATACTGGGACAGGGAGAACAAATATTGTTAAAAATGTGCATTCTATCCAAAGCCATCTACAGATTTAATACAATCCCTCTCAAAATAACAACAACAGAACTAGAATAACCCTAATTGAACCACAAAGACCCCAAATAGCCAAATCAATCTTGAAAAAGAAGAAAAATGGAGGTATCATAATCTCATAGAACTACCATGTGATCCAGTAATTCCAATCTGGGTAATTATCAAAGAGTAAGAAAACACTAATTTGAAAATATCTGTGTACCCCTATGTTTACTGCAGGAATATTTACAATAGCCAAATTATGGAAGCAGTCCAAGTGACCACAGATAGATGAATGAATGGATACAGAAGATGTGGCATATATATACATGTATGTGTGTATAGATATATATACATACATACATATGCATATATATGTATATAAAGAGAGAGAGAATTATTCAGCCATAAAAAAGAAAGAAATCTTGCTTTTTGCAACAATATGGATGGATCTAGAAGGTATAATGCTAAGTGATGAAAGTCAGAGAAAGACCAATACCATATGATTTCAGTCATATGTGGAGCTTAAGAAACAAAATAAACAAAGAAAAAAGAGACCAACAAAAGACAGACTCTTAAATATGGAGAACAAACCAGTGGTTACCAGAGGGAAGGATGAAACAGGTGAAGGGGACCAAGAGGACACATATTGTGATGAACACTGAGTAACATATACAATTGTTGAATCCTATGTTGTATGCCTGAAACTAAAGTAACATATTAATTATATTGGAATTAAAATTTTTTAATAAAATAAAAAATTAAAGGGGAGAATAATCTTTTTGATATTAAAACATATTACAAAGTCACAATTACTAAAACAAGAGGTAAGAATAGGAAATAGATGGATCAATAAAACAAAAGAGAATGCAAATACACACCCAAGGCATGTATTGTAGGTTCAGGTATACATAAAGCTTCACAAATCAGACGGAGAATGTAAACTAGTTGGTAACTGGTATTAGGAAAACTGACTCACCACGTGAAAACAAATTAGACCTCTATCTACTACCAGTCACAGAAATAAACTCTAGATGAATTAACTACCCAGTGCAATAAGTAAATGTTTAAAAACTACTAGAAGGAACACATACAGGTTATCTCTATGACCTTGTACGACAGAAGGATTTAAGACCGAAGAGTACAAAGCAAAAAATAGGAACTTTTTGTACATCATTGTCTCTCTCTTACACACACACACACACACACACACACACACACACACACACACAGTTTTATTAAGGAGCACACAGGAATCTCTATTCATTCAGAATCCAGCACCAGCTCAGCAAGTCCTAGAACCATGAACATATTAGCTCTTGTAATTCACAATCTTCAGGCCCCAGAGAAACACATTCTTTGCCTATGCCCGTGAAAGAAGCGACTTCAGTTAATTACACTATTCTGTTTATTTTATAGGTGTTAGAATCTTCTATTAAACAGTTTGAAGGGCTGGGGGCCGGCTAAAACAGTGCTGAGAAGGCTGTAGGTTGTGCTCCTACTGACATTTTTGTTTCCGTTTTAGAACGAGGGAGAATTTGAGAAACCTAAGTGCTCAAATATGAGAAAAGACATTAATTCACTGTCAAATCCTTCTTCTAGCAGAGCAAGAATACAGCCGATTCTTGCATAATGAAGAACTGATTCCTGATAGTGCCAAATGCCCATTTTCTTGCTTCTCTTTGCATTCCAACTTGTGGTTCTAAAACTACTAGCAACTTAGTGCACAGCTACAACCGCTGTGCATGGTGACTGAGGAACGTTGTGCAGTCCTAAGAGATTTGTATTATTATTTAATTTGTACACAGGTCAATCTAGACATAAATTGCATGAACATAATATGTATTCTACCATAGCAGAGGGCAAGGAAACACTACAATGGTGACTATGTTCATAAAAAATGAGATTCAGTTATTTAAAAATTTCATCATTATTAAAATAATTTTAAGATTAATGCTCATTAATAATTTGTACTTAACCTTAAGAGAATTTTAATATCTTAAAAAATTTTTAAAGAAAAATATTTTACACTATTTTATGTTTTTATGAAAATATTCTCAAATTAGATTTTGAAAACAATTACATATTGTTTTAATCCTTAAATAATACTGTCCATAGGACACAAAAGTAAAAGTCTTGATTCTAATATATTGATGATTTATCCAAAATTAAAAATTATGGCATATATAACATCTGATTTATGTAGATTGATATTTTATTACTTATCCAAAATTCACTAGCCCTTCACCAAAGATTCACTTAATCTTTGATATTTTGCCAACCTTCAGTCATAAAAATAATAGCTTTACACATACTCGTCTATTTTATTGTGATGAAGGTATACTTGTAAAACTGAAGACTAGAACATTTTATTTCACATTTGAAAAGTTGATTATAAAGTTTAAACACTTAAGGTATACTTTAGTGACATCAATTTGTACTCTTTTCCTAGGGCCAGCAACTGTGGGGGCAGCATGCCTGCGTCCTTACGCTTTCCACCTCCGCAACTAAAACAATTCGGATTTGAATCTAACATGTAATTTACAAAGTACTCGGAGACGTGAAATCGCCAGCAAAAATTACTTACGGCCGCGAGGCACCGAAATGCTGACAAGATGGATTAGGGTTGAGTTCCTAGACTACTTTCCTGCAAGATGTCAACCAAGAAAAAGTGATCAGTATTGGTGTCTACGCGGGCCGATTTGAAGGTGAGGAAACCAAACCACCCAGGCGCCCGCCCCTCGGTCGCGAGGCCGAACGTACACTGGCCTCAAGAGAGCCCGAAACTCGGTACCCCCGATTACACACGCCAGACATTTGCAACTGAGAGGTTAAGGCCGGCTCCAGAAGGAAACCGAAGGGATACACTCAGCTCCCAGCACGAGTGACCCCCCCCCCCAAGTATCCCGCAGCAGAACGGGGACCGGATGACGTAAGACACCCTGCGCAGGGGAACACTTTCCGCGAAGAGCGTGGGGCTGCGTGTCTACGCAGGCTCCGAACCCCGATCCACTTAGAGGCAAAGACAGAACCAGCGAGGCGATGAAGGCGAACCGGCAGGCGGAGGAGCGGACTGAGGTTTTAGAAACCACCCGACAGCTCGACAGACAGGAGGGGCGCGCGCTTTCCCCGCAGAGCTGAACCGAACGGACACTGGCAGCCGAGGACCGATACAAGGCCCTCTCCGGCACCAGCCCGACCGCTCACGTTTACAAATGCGAGACAGACGCCGACCGCGCCGGAGGGGCGGGACGACGGACGGGGGAGACGGGGGCCGGGGGCGGCCGGAGGACGGAGGGTGGGTGACGGGACGGGGCGACGGGGGCTAGGGAAACGCTGACTGGGGGGGGGGGGCGCGGAGGACCCGGGGAGACGGGGCAGGGGCAGGGGCGCCTGGAGGACGGGAAGGGAGAGAGCACCTTCTCTGAAATGTTAACCCCCGCAAGGTCACCAAGCACCCGTGATGGCAGCACCATGGAGTCCAGCACGCGCACCCATTCCATTATGAGCGGGGCAGGCGGCGTTCAGGAACAAGGCCACAGGGGGCACGGAAGACCGGGAAGCGGGGCACCGGGGCCCACGGCTGGTCGGCGCGCTGAACCGGCCCCCGCAGGTGGAAGCGCTGCCGGCCCCGCCCCTCGCCCCGGGGGGGGGACCGCCGACCACCCGGCCCACGCCCGCCACCCCCGCGCCGGCGGCGGCCGGCACGCCCCCACCCCGACCCGCCCAGCCTCGCCCGGCCCCGCCCCGCCCCGCCCCCAGCCCCGCCCGGCCCACCCCGCGATCTGCACGCGGCCCGCGCGGCCAGGCCCGGGCCCGCCTCTCCGCCCGGCTGTCGCGCCGCCCCGGCCGTTTCCACAACGGTTCCGCCTCAACCGTCGGGAGAATGGCCGCCCGCCGGCCGCCAGAGGCCGGCCGGGCGCCGGGGGCCTTCTCCACACAGCCCCGCCGCCGGAGGCCGGCCGGGCGCCGGGGGCCTTCTCCACACAGCCCCGCCACCAGAGAGGACCGCCCCGGGTGCCTGGCTCAACCTGTGACTGGAGGAAGCCTCCGCCCCACGCCCAGGGAGCCGCTGTCACTGCCGCCGCCCCGCGTCGCGTCTCCGGCCTCACCAACCGCCTCAGTACCTCACCTCAGACGGTTGACGGAAAGCGGGAAGCTTCTGCCCAATCGGCGGCCTGTGCGTGCGTCACCCCGCCCAATCAGCGCGGCACGCGGGCCAGGCTCCGCCCCTCGTACCGGTCACCGGCTCCGGGGTCCTCTGAGGCCAGGGCCAGGGGCGCCGCGGGGGAGGGGACCGCGGCTAGCCTGCCAGGTAGGTGGACTGCTGCGCCAAGACCGCGCCCCCGCCCCCGCGCTGCCCTCCCCCGGTGTGGACCCGCTCCGGGAGCCCCGACTCGCCTCTACTGGACGCCGGTAGGCCCTGGAGGCCCCGGGCCACCCACCGCCACGCCGGACCTCAAAGGCTGGACTGGGCCGCAGAGCCTCGGGGTACCGGCTGAACCTGCGAAGGGATGGGGGTCCGGCTCCCTGGAGGGAACACACGCTGTGGCCCTCGGAGGACCGCGGAGTCAGGCCAGGAGGAGTCCCGCTGGCCCTGGCGTCCCACACCCTGCGGCCTGATTTATCAGGCTGGCCCCCTGCTCCACTCGGCCACGCCCCCTGAGGCCCCGCCCCGCCGGCCACGCCCCCAGCTTCATTTCAGGGACGCAGGAGGTGCCAGGTGCTGAGGTCCGCAGACTCCTGCGTGGCACTGGGGTGAAGCCTTCGGGGGGCGGTACTGAGCACAGTCTAAAACGCGTTTCAGGGCATTTCCATTTGAAAATTTAAATAAGATCAGTGGATGCTTGTTTAAAACATACAAGGATACAGCACACCACCACTTCACAATTTAAAGTACTGATTTCTCCTCTTGCTACTTTTTAGCAGAGAGGAAAAAATAATTGTCCTCTCTCTTGTTTCAGGTGCCTGGGAAGCATAAGGATTGTTGAGGAATACCACATGGAAGATCTAAGCGGATCGCTTCAGCTTATTTGAATTGCTCTTAAGTAGGTTCTTAGAGCGTGGAGTTAGATGGAAAGAAACTCATCAATCCATCATAATTGGACTTTCAGTTAAATTTAACAAGCACGTATTGGGAACAGCCCATCACAGGGCAGAGCAGGTGTAGGTCTGAATGCTGACTTGGCTGCTTCCCAGCTGTGGGTCTTTCGAAGAATTACTTAAGCCTCTCTGAGCTTCGTTCTCGGCAGCTAAGAAAATAGGGACACGATCTACCAGGTAATTTTCAGAGTTAAATGAAGTCAAATACGTGCAGTAGCTACCACTGGGGGCAAGCCAATGAGGAGTCCACGATAAAGGTCAAGTTCCCTTCCCCTACCTGCAGGGCTTGGTACTGGGGGAGGGAAGCCAGGGGACCCAAGTGCGCACTCCCCACTCCACACGCAGGATTCCGTAAGCATTGAAAGAGAAGAACAACCACCCCGTGGCCCTAGAGCTCTCTACGTTAGCGTCGACCTGGCACAAAGGCTGTATTTCAGTTTCTCAAAGCCCTACACGGCTGTGCTGAAGCTGAGGTACAATCACACAATTCTTTTTTGGCAAGGCCCTAAAGTCGATAGTGCTTTCGGAAGGATAAGAATTATGTATCACACGATTTAAGCAATCAAGAAGTTTCTTAAGTCTTGTTTCTATAATTAGACGGCAAGAAAAACTCTTCAGAAAACAATGTTTGCACATACTTTAATATTTAGGCTTGAGTGAAATCATCTTAAGTGACATTAAAATCTGTTTGGGGAGACAACACCACCATTGCACAATCCACTGCAAAATTTTAACATCTAAGCAATGTAACTGTGTTAGGGTCTGAAAGTTCTCCTTAAGCTGAACTTTATCAACTTCTGTATCAACTAGGCAGGTCTCTTTAAGGTTTTAAATGTTTAAATGTTGATTTTTTTTTAAAGGCACGTTGAGGTTCTCTTAACATCGAAGATAAAACATTTACTTTCTATTCCATGACCAGAATCTTTTTGGCAAGTACTGTTGCATGGATAAGATTCTTACATGCCTTTACACAGCAATACATTTGGCAGCTCTGACTCTTACACCTGAATGCTCTGGACAATGGTCTTGCATTCTGGGCTGGGGCCAAGGACACAGCAGCCAAGGCCCTCACAGGCCTGCTGACCTAATTGGACGGTTTATTAAACGGCCGGAAATGGAACCAGGCTTCTGTCTTTCTTGCATATCAATGAGTGCACAGTGCTAACAGCCAAAGGTTGTTCACTTTAATTACAATACCTTAAATCAAAATTCAGTGTTGTTATTATCAAAAGATGCCAAGGAAAGCCATCCCTCTTCTTGGAATTTCAGAAACCCAGAGGTTGCAATTATAAAAACAAGTTGGTTAAGGGACAAAACACATCTTTTACATCTTGACCTGACGAGTGTCAATCAGTATTCGCAAATGTGGAGTGGATTCATTGGTGACAGCTATCACAGATTAATCCCACGAGTTTCAGCGGTATCAGAACCAAACCTCGCTCGTCTTGGCTGGGCCTTCACGCCTCAGTGCCGGCACCTGCCGTCCGAGACCACCACTCAGCACCAAAAGAAAGGATCAGCGCCTTGCTGGGAGTTTTAAGTCTTTGTGGCATTCGGTAGGGGACAATGGCCTTGACTTCTTGGTTGGAGATTTTAAAAACAAAAGAAAACAAGAAAATGCATTTAACAGTTTAAAACCTGGAGGTGGGGGGAAGCCCAGGACGATGTTAGAAACTCCATCTGAAGGCACAATAAAGTTGGCAGATAGCTGATAAAACTGGGTGTTTACAAATACAATTTAAAACGATTAAAAAGTATAAACATTTGTGGTACTTTTCCTCTAGGGCTCTGGCTATCGAAGAAGACACCTCCCAGTTCCACTTGGAAACCCAACTTCTGCAAGATGACTCCTGGGAATTTTCTGACACTTAAGCAGACATAAAGAGTCACCTCAATCATCAAAAAGGTAATTGCAAAGGGCACTGTGTCCTGAAATTATGCTCTAGAGCTGCCTGGAAATTGAAATAACTTAAGGCAGAATTCCTTAAAATGTTTAGGTAGTCTCAAACCTAAACAGAACGGCCTGAGAACATGCAGATACAGAACCGTCAAACACGAAGAAGGAAAACTCACGAAGTGAGCAGACAGACGCCAAGAGAAGGCGCTGTTTTGCTAGTTTAAAAGTTAAGCTTTTTCCTCTTTCTTGGCTCTGATGTCGGAAACGCACGGCCTAACCAGGGCAGCCTGAACTCCCAGGAATGGTTGTATGATGACTGATGAGGCATAAATTTCTTGCCTATTAATAGTTTCCCACCGTTAGAGGTCTGCAGGCAAAGCCGGTGTCAGGTTTTCCTTGTCCCAGGGCAGAAATGCCCCAAGGAACCACGGTGGGAGTCACACCCTACGTTTACAATGGGCACAAACACACACGACTGACTTCTTTAGCTTGTTAAATCCAGAATGTTCCTGAGAAGGCATCCAGTAATAGTAAAATGTTCCAACATCACAACGATAAATAAATAACAGCTACGTTTACAGAGACCCAATCAGGACGCATGCACAAGCCACAGGCCTTTCCAACCAGCACACCTGCCGGCCCTGCCTGGGCCCCCGCCAGAGGGGCCAGCGCTGCCGTGCACCTCCCCACCCGGCGCCCTCCCCGGGCGCACGACACGACTCGGCCTTCGGGCCACCTGAGGCCGCTCCTGAGACCCGGCAACACCGGCGGCTCAAGGACAAGATGGGCAGGGCCGCTTCCCAGGGCCCCAGCAGCGGGAAGGGATGTCCGAAGGCTCTCGCGGGGGCGGGGGGGGGGGGGTGTGGACGCGTAGCCGCCTGGCCCCGAGTCCCCAGCGGCGGGGCGGCCGCAGAGGGACGCGCTCAGATGAAGTGGATCCAGCTCTCTTCGCACTCCCCGCGAGGCATGTGCAGCGCGTGGTTGCGGCACGTGAGGCTGTAGTCGCGCCCGTGGTTGTTGTCCCAGTACTCGGCGCCGGCCACCCGGTAGCGGAGCGCGAAGTGCACGCGCGAGCCGAGCGCCAGCAGGAAGGGCGGCACCGGGAAGCCGAAGGCGAAGACATCCTCCGTGCCCGCCGCGCCCGCGGGCCCGCGCCACCGGGCCGCCGCCTCGTGCGCGCTGCGCCAGTCTGAGAAGGTGTAGCGCACCGCCACCTGCTTCTCGAAGGCCACGTTGCGCACGCGCACCGTGCCGCTGATGCCCAGGTCCGAGCAGGTGACGCGCTCCAGGCAGATGAGCTGCCGCCCCAGGCGCTCGCCGAAGTCCGCGGCCTCGACGGGAGGCGGGAAGTCGGGCACCAGGCACTGCAGGGTGAACTCCAGGTCCTGGCTGCTGCAGCACAGGTCCGAGTTGATGGCGAGGCGCGACAGCACGTGCAGCGGCACCGACGGGTCTTCGCCCGCGTTGAACACCTTGACCTGCGCCAGCTCCAGGCCCAGCGCGTCGGCGAAGCGCACGCGGAGCTGGCGGCTGCAGCCCGGCCGGCAGGCGGCTCCCGGCGCGCCCCCGGCCTTCTGGCGGCGCTCGGGCGAGCTGGGCAGCGAGCGCGCCCGCCGCAGGATGATGGGCCGGAGCGGGGGGTCGCAGCCGGACGGCTCCGGCGGCGGCGGCGGCGCGCGGCCCGGGCTCCCGGGGGGCCTGCAGGGCCGGGGCCCCGCCGCCGCGCCGCCGTCCAGGTCTGAGAGGCAGCTGAGGCTCCGCGGGGCGGGCTTCCGGGACCCCGGGGACTTCGCCGCCGAGCCGGGACCTCCGGACATGGCCCGGCCGACCGTCGGGCGACGGGGAGGCGGTACCGAGGGGCGGCCTCCGGACCCCGCGCCCGCTACCTCGGGGTCCCCGCCGGGCCGGAACGGCAGCGTGCAGGGAGCCTCCGGGGCGGGCTGCGCGCCCCCTTCGCCCGCCACCGTCCCCCTCCGCCCCCGAGTCCTGGCGCGGGTCTTCCGCCTCCTCCGGCGACGAGAAAGGAGCTCGTCTGCAGAGACAGGAGTGCTGCTTCTCCGGGGCAGAGGAGGCTTTTCCGGGCGCCCCCGGGAGCGCCGGGGGGCGCCTCCCTTTGGCCGCCTCGGAGCTTCTCGCCCGGGAAGGCTGCGGCCGCGGAACCGCCCCTCCCACCTTCCCCGCCCGCTGCGTTACTTACATGGCTGCAACTTGTCGGGGCGCAACTTCCCGGCGAGCCTGCGCCCCGCCCCTCGTGACGCCGCCGCGCGCCCGCCCCGCCGGTGGGGCACAGCCCCGGAGCCCGCCGTGCCGCGCGCCGCCGCCTCCCGGCCGTGCCGCAGCGCGCCGCAGCCCGGCCCCGCGCCCGGCCCCGGGAAGGCCGGCGGACGGCGCCGTCACGTGTCCTCGGCGACCGCGGAGCAGGTCTGATCCGTGTCTGTGTGCGTCTGCCCGGCCCCTGCGCCTATCGACCGCAGATCTGTGTCTGCACCGGCGGAGGACGAGGAAAATGCATGCGGCGGGCCCTGGGCTTTCTGGGGTACTGGGGGTGGGGTGGGGGTGAACGCAAAACAGGGGCCTCTCCGGGAGCTGGTCCCCGGGCCAAGCTGAAGTCCCTAGGCTCGCCAGCTCTTTGGACGTGTGCACTGCCACCTGGAACCCCGGCCAGACCCAGGGAACCTCGCTGCGTAGAGGACAGGCGACCTGACCACACGTCACCCACAATGCTTTGCCGCCCGGACCGCCAGCCAGTTAGTTCCCTGGAGGGTGGGGAGGGGGCGGTGCTGCCTCTGTCCGTCTCCTGGCGCCCGGCCCGAGAGGAAGATGTGGGAAGGAGGGGTAATGCCTTGTGATGAATTATGCAGCTGCCCTTAGTCAGCCCCTGGCGCTCGGAAGCAGTTTTGTAGCCAGAGTCTCAGACTTTTCGCTTTGGTCCGATGCAAGCCTGCGCCATCAGGAAAGCGGCAGCTGGCTCCCCGCATCTGAGAACTCCGGGAGCCTCCCTTCCCGCTTCCACTCGGTAGCTTGCGAGAAAACGCCGCTGCTCACGGTGCAGAGCGTGCCAGGTGACAGGAAGTGGGGAAACGTGGAAGTGCACGTTCCAGACAGCGGTTTGGGGCAGGCGTTGTAGAGGGTCCCTCACTGCCCGGAGGGAGAAAGCAGAAGGAAGCCCAAACTGTTGGAGGAGGGGTGGTAAAGAACCCTTTCTACATCTCACATGAGTCAAGCCTGTTGCTGTGGAAGAAGTCATTAATCGGGAGAGCCTGAAGAGGCACGCGTGCTTATGAAAAGTGACACAGCAGCGTTTCAGGAGGAAAACAGGGTCTTCTCTAATCCCACCTTTTTTTCTGTCTTACAGAGGCAGGGGATATTTCGGAAGAAAGTATTCACGTTCCAAGCAGGGCACCCTCAGTAGGCCACCCACTGAAAATCAGAGAAAGCAGCATTCTTGATAAGAGTCCCCGGAATTCCACAGAGATAACACGATGTGATAGGTATTGCCACACTGAAGATCTTTTCTAGATTGAGGTGATCGGGAAGGCGGGAGGGTTCAAGGGGAGCCTCCCCAATAGTTTTAGTTCCGTGAGAGCAGGGCTGTGTGCATTTTCTAGGCTCTCCTGTAATTACTTGTTGACTGAATGAATGAGTCCACATGGGAAACTGGAGTAATCCCCGGCCTCATTTGGCCCCACAAATTTCCTCAAGGTGTTACTTCCAAGGAGACTCGGTGTATGTTCCATTGGCAACATTTATAGTGGTCTGATTTTGCATCTAATACACACCGTGAAAGACAAGCAAGCAAAAAAGATGAAACTATAAACAGAAGCCAATACCCCCCCCCAACATTTCAATATTATGCAAATAAATATTTCTAAACAAACCCGTGAAAACCAGCCCAGTACTGGTGGCAGGGCCATTTGCAATCCATACTTACTGACCACGTTCTGTTGCTTCTAGTTCCGGTGGCTTGGAGAAGTCCTTTCCAAATATAAGAGGAGTAAAGAAGTCACTTCCCCAGCTGTCATCATCTGCCAACAGATTGAGCAAGAATATTTCAAGCACTACAGAAAAGGTGATGTAAATTTTGAGGGTAAATCTTACTTCCTGTGCTGTTTGGGGGTGTGTGTGTGTTTTCATGGTACTTATGACTGCATGTCTGTTTTTTAGACAGTCCATCAACCCCTAGATGATGATCAGCCGTGTGATTTTTTCAAGAAAGGGAATAGGGTGAATATATGTCATCAGAAAAGCAGGTAAATAATTTTAATTGCTTTATCTTGCAAATGGCACGTCATATCAGTTCTCTAAACGGGATACGTGGGGCTGGATAAAAAGTATTTCTGTGGATACGAAATAGGTACTTACATTTTTGACCCATCAAAAATGAGTGGGCAAAGTAGTTTTAAACAGTACTAGTTATTAAAAATTCCAGAGATCATAATTCTGCCACTGTTAGCAGACTCTATGATTTTGGGTAAGCCCCTTAACCACCTTCTATGTTTCCTTTTTTTACAAAAAGGATACTGATAATAAGCTTTTGTTGATATGCCCTGACAGCGCGAGCAGAAGCTGTAGCAGTATTGGTCATGAGTTCTCAGTAGAGACAACTCCTTATCCATCTTTCCAATATACATTGAGCACATGTTAGCTGTTGGACACGATTCAACAGCCTCTGTATCTATTTAAAAAACAACACATTCTCAGATGATTCCGCAGTGTGGCAGAAACCCCTGGACGAGTCACCTCGAGCTCTCCAGAAAGCAGCTCGCCGCACGCTTTCTTTCACCCAAACTGACTCAACACTCCTGAGAAGTACTAGGAATCCTCGCGAGATGCTGTGTGTTGGGTAAATAGAGGAGAAAGTATTTTCCGCTGATAGGAGATCACCTGGGAATAAACCCCCTCCGGGGGACTTGTGGCCGAGCTAGTGACGCCTGCAGAGTTCATCTCTCCCATTTCCCGCCATTCACAAGAGAGCACGAATCCTCTTTCATTCATACTGTGTTGTAAGGCACCATATGATTTTTTCTCTCTCATTTTGAACACAGTTTTCCTGAGCGCACTTCCTATTTGAAAACACTTGAATAAAAGCTTTGGATGTGAGGCACAGGTTGGATATGCTACACTCTTTCATGTTAAGATTTTATTTATTTATTATTGGAGGGCTCAGTCGGTTGAGTGTCGGACTTCAGCTCAGGTCATGATCTAATGGTTTGTGAGTTCAAGCCCCCTGCATGGGGCTCTCAGGCTCTCTGCGGTCAGCACAGAGTCTGCTTTGAATCCTCTGTCCCCTTCCATGCTGACCCTCCCCCACTCGCTTTCTCTCACTCTCGAAAATAAATACAATCATTTTTTAAAAAGATGGTATTATTTATTTTGAGAGAGAGAGAGCACAAGGTGGGGGAGGAGCAAAGGAAGAGAGAATTTCAAGCAGGATCCACGCTGCAGGGCTCAGCACGGCCCTGGGATCATGACCCGAGCTGAAATCACGAGTGGGTTGCTCAACCGACTGAGCCACCCAGGCACCCCTTTCATGCTGATTTTAAGAGGCTCAGGATCTCCACCAGTCAGGGACTAAGTTCTATACAACCTGCATTTTCCACCTTGTTTACTTCCGGGGCAGAAGGCTTGCCAAAGAAAAGTGTAGCTTGTCCTCGGCAGTGTCATTGAACACTGTTCATCATTGACAGATCGAGAGTTTATGACCGATTTTCTCCAACTGGTAGATTATTTTGTCTTTTGTTTTAATATACACGACTGGTTGAAAATTATAAGCACTTTAAGAACTGCCAGTGTTTTTCATAAGTGATGGTGCCTGACATCAGACAGAATCCATGCATCCCCTCTGCGCGCCTGTGTCCTGTTTCTTTTCTTTTTCTTTTTATGTTCCTTATTTATTTTTGAGAGACGGAGAGAGACAGTGCGAGCAGGGGAGGGTCAGTGAGAGAGGGAGACACAGAATCGGAAGCAGCTCCAGGCTCTGAGCTAGCTGTCAGCACAGAGCCCGACACGGGGCTGGAACTCACGAACCGTGAGATCATGACCTGAGCCAAAGCCGGACACTTAACCGACTGAGTCCCCCAGGTGCCCCACGCTTCTTGAGTGGAGGCCGTGTGGCCAGGTGCTCCGCGCACCACCCACTGGGCAAGGGCCACGCAGGCCTTCGGGGAACAGCGAGTGAATCCCCCGGATTCTTCTTGTTTGTTCAATCACCGGCAGGCCAGGTCTGGTCCAGTGAACTAAGAATGACAGTTTTATTTCTCAACAGCGATATGAATGCTGGCCGGTCTTGGACTAAAGCACAATGTTCAAAACCCTCTTCAGGAAAAAGGCCGAGTAAACCCCAGGCGCTCCCCGGGGCCTCCCAGCTGCCGGTGCACAGACTCCGAGAAAGCGTTTCCCCGGAAGGCAAACCCCAAAGGAGCCCCCCGGACCTCAGGTGTCGGGGCGCCTCGGGGAACGAGCTGTTTCTCGACCTCCAATGCATGAAGACCGGGAAGGCGGACGAGGACGGGGACAGCGCCAGCGACCTGTCGGACTCGGAGAGAGTGCCCGGGCCGCCGTCCGCGCTTGCGCCCCCAGAGCTGCACCTGCGCGCCGAGGAGATCGACGCCGCCGACCCGGACCCGGACCCCGACCCCGACCCGGACCCGCGCGGCGCGCAGCCCACCTACCGCTACGCGGACTTCCTGCCGGCCCCGTTCAGCTCCTGGGACCTCCGCGACCTGGCCGTGCCGCCCGGCGCCGAGCCCAGGCCCGCCGCCCGGGTCGGCGCCGCGGGGCTGCTCGCCAGGTACATCGACCGGCTGCTCCAGCTCGAGTGGCTGCAGATGCAGACCGTCCAGGGCGAGAAGGGGAAGGGCGCCAAAGCCAGGCCGCCCAGCGTGCCCGGCGCGGCGGCGGCGGCTCCGAAAAGCCCGGGCCGAAGCAGGCCGGCGGCCAGCGCCCCGGCGAGGCCTCACCCAGAGGGGGCTCCCCGCCGGCGAGACCTGCAGCGCGAGGAAGCCCGGCCGTCCTACTACGCCCTTGACGCCCCCCACAAAGCTCTCCGCGGGGCGCACAGCCGCGGACCCAGTTCTCAGAAGCCAGGCCTCGAGGGCTCGACAGAGGAGCAGAGAAAGAAATGGAGTCAGAGCCCCAGGCTGCGGCGCTGGGACCCTTCCCGCAGGGACAGCGGTGCCGGCGGGGGTGGCGGGGGCGCTTCGGCGCAGGCCGGGGTCCCCCGGGACTCGTGCGGGGCCCCCAGAGCGCCGGCCCACGGGAGCCTGCAGAAGAAGGGCAGTGGCCCTCAGGCCACTGCATCCAGTGAGAAGAAACTCAAAACCAATGGGGTGAAGCCAAGCACGTGCAGATTCAAGTAGGAACCGACAGGGTGGATTGCAGACCCGGGCACCTAAACGGGGCGCCCTGGCACAAGTCACAATCTGTGAATTTTAGGACGGTTTTCATGACTGACCTGTAAGTCGTTGACTGGCCCTTTAAGTGCATCGCCACCCTCACCGCAGACACACTGGGCTTCTTTCCAAAGAAAGGTGTCTTTCCACAAACCTGTCTTTGTCTTGACAGTCTCAGGCAAGTGAGTGCCCTTTAGGTAAAATTTTAACCAAGGGCTATGCCGTATAAAGAAAACGACAGGGAAGGAGCAGACAGCAGCCGGTCCCCAGCCCAGGGCAGGCAGTGGCTTCAGCTCCCGACTTGCAGCGCGCCTCCATGTAGAACGGAGTGCGCACCGTTCTGCACCGTGTCCGATCTGAAACGTTTGAAATCGAGTTCTTGGTGTCCTCCGTCTGTTCCAGCGCTAGGAGAGGCTCCTTCTCAAGTCCGGGAGCTTCTCTTTCGAGCAAAGTCATTTATCACTAAGCCACTTGCTCTTTCCAGACCGTGGAATCTAGTACTTTCATCGTTGTGTCTTTTCTTGAAGGCAGTTTAAATGTCGAGGTGGTGGTGAGGCCACCTTTGGAGTCTTTGTATTTGAGGTTAAAGTCATGCAAGACTTTGTGCAGCTGTAAGTCATGGGTCTCAGCAGGTCTGCTACTGTTTGTGGGAGAGAAACGTGACATTTTTGGCACCTAGCGTTTCCGGCATGTATGGCTTCTGGGAGAAGGTGCACGGGAAAACCACGTTTTGGAGTTCGTGCATCAGACGCCTACAGCCAGACGCACATGGAGCCACACGTGACTGTCCCAGTCATTCCATTACTGATCTGAGACCTGGATACACTGTGGTCTGTAGTCAGCGTAAGGGTCGTTTTACTTTGTAAAAACAGGATTTTATCACCTTGCTTCTGGGCAGAGGAGTGAGGACACATTTCAAGACGGAGCGGGGAGTGGAATAGGAATCCTGGGGATTACTGAGTGTCCTCGGCCCCCGGCCTCTCCTAGATGCCTCTTGTTTACTGCTGTTCCGTGACGCCGCCTGTCCGCACAGTTGTGCTGGGGCACTTCGTTGATGACTGTGGACGTCTTTAAAACCTGCGGCTGACTACTGCCTATCCGGTATGCTTCAATGGCCGTAGCTGAGTTTATGTCTTTAAATGCTTGTTCTCTTTGTTTTCATACACATTGGTTTCCATTTTTTCACTTTTGGGGCAAACTAAAAAGTTGACTCTTATCTTTTGAAAATGCATTCCGGCCTGCAGGCTCCACGGAGCAGCCATTGCATCCAGGACACTTCAAGTTAATAGCGGAAGGACAAGATGCCTTTGTAAGTAAGGAAATAATGGGCAAAAGTTCAGTATTAAGGTCCTGCTTTAAAATCAGACTTTGATAATATTCAACAACATATCCACCTTGTCACGGTCGGTTTTTTCTTCCAAGACTTTATTTCTAGATTTTCACAGATTCCCTCTTAGAGCCATTATCTCTCACACCACCCTACGGGACAAAGCATGCTCTTAACGCTAAGATCTTGTACCTTTGGATGCGAACAAAGACACGCGTCCGGTGGGCATCCGTTCCCGAGTTCTTGGTGATGCTGTACCCTCGACACTTGGTGTCTGTCTTGTAGTTTGAAAACAGCGCTTTTCCTGCTTCACTTTTCTGTGCTTCCTGAGCAGCCCCCGTGTGTCCTGTGCCCACCCTGCTCCTTGTGAGGGCCGATGGACTCGTCCTTTATACACTGCCCCTCGTTCACGATCCTTCCTCTGCTCAAATTTTTACGCAGCTCTTGATAACGTTTCAGGGCTGATGAGTCTCGGTCAGCACGTTATACACAGATACGTACTTGGTCGCTGATGTGACAGGCTTCGGGCTGAGTCCCGCCTTCTCTGCTCACACTCCTGGTGGGCTCCCTTGGACATCCCACAGGGCCACGGGCTCCGGCTTCTTTGCCTCGCGTGTGTTGGAGCCAAAGGCCATCATGATGAAGAAATTTACAGCTGGTGCCTCAGATGCTCCGTTTGCTCCTTGCTGTTTGAGTTGGAGTCAGTTGCCTACTTTGGGGAATAGTTCTAATGTCACGTGTTAAGACCATTTTAAAAGGCTGTGAAAGTGACTTCGCCTTTCACAGTGACATAAGTCTTTGCCTCCGGTCGATGCTCTTTTCACCAGTATTCTTACAATGGGACGGAAGCGCCAGATGAGCCGCCTGGGTTCACGACAGAACAAAAGCACAATTTGAATTCCGTGGTTTCTGATGCACATCCCGGTCACGGCCCCCTTCTGTAAATGCTGCAGACAGAAGCGTGGCCATTGTCACACAGACGGTGCTGGCACGTGGAGTCAGGACCTCCTCTGGCTGGTCAGGTCTCAGCCACCGGGTGTCCTGCTAGTCTGGGGACATGAGTCATTCATTCAGTATTCAGAGAAGTGCCTCTCATTTCTGGGGAATTGTTTACGTCCATGTTGTGTTTAAACCAATTAAAATAATCCAACGTAAAAAAAAACCAAAAGTGTAGAGAATGTAAGAAGAATTAATTACTTCAGGTTTAGAATCAGTGGAAAACGTAAAGACATACAAACACAAATTGCAAAAGTATATCAGCATTAGCTACAGTTATTGAGATTGAGACTGCTTCGCAAATCTCTAACGGCTGGACTGGCCAAAGTTGTGGAAGTGACTTGCAGGGCTGGGTGGGTGCCCCGTGTCAGCAAAGATCAGGACGTCATTGATCCCACGGCAGCTTCGGGCTGAGGGGAGGGTCTTGTGGTGTCTCTTAGGCTGTTAGGTTAGGTTCCAGAGAGACGGAAGAATCTGTACTTCCGTGAGTTAAGTATTGCCTGAGTCCCCTTCCGCTCGCTCACTGAGTAATTAAAAATATAGAACTCGAGGCGGTACTGGATTTCGAGGTAACAGAGAAGCAGTATTTATTATGTGTTCGTGTGCATGTACAGAGCTCCATTTCAGCTGGCCTGACTCTGTTGGGCATGTTTGTATTTGCTGTTACAATTACTGTCTGCTGGGTTTTGTACATAATAAAACAGAACGTGTCTAAGTTTTTGTGACTCCGGACTTGTCCTTCCTGGAGATCACTTAATCGGTAGGAAATACTGTCTGCATTTTTTGGATGTGGTTTTGTTTTGCTTTTCTTGCAGTTCTCTTCCTGTTTTTCTCTCTTCTCCTTAGTCACCTCACGGAGCCACTGGGGAGGGGACTCTGCCCAATCCTTTCTTAATCCCGAGCCACGTAAGTGACAACATAACTGGACGCGCCTGAGAAGTGTCCCTCTTCCTCTTAAACCCCCAGAAGGTGCTGACTTCCTGGGGACCCAGCATGGGAATTCAGTAAGACTAAAGTGACATGTGACGGAAGGGGCTCACGCATGGACTTGCACGTCCAGGACTGAGCGCCGGCCGTCCCGGGGAGGGCACCTGGGCGTCGCAGGCACTCTGAAAGGCCCTTTGCTCCTTCTTCTAAACTCACGTGTGGCAAGCAGGTGCATACTTTTAACAAATAATTCTGGGAGTGTCAAAACAATTTCAATGGAGAAAATTTTATAGATCTTTCTGGCTTATTTAATGATGCGTGGGTCAGGCGGCACCCCATATGGAAAGGAGCCCCAAGGAAGGTGCAGAAGGGAAGGACTTTTACAGCAGAAGCGAGCGGCACAAGGACGTTGGACAAGGTCACTTTCGCTTCTGGAGTGGCCAAGGTCTTCCTGGGCGGACGGCCTCACTAGTGCTGGTCACATGACTCCTGACTGTCCTGTTTACGATCCTGGTCTGGGAGAGCCCGCGCTGTGAGTAAAGCTGGGTTCGGTGACAGGCCCGTGGTCTTGTTATCAGGGGGTTTAAAAATAATTTTTTGGTGGTTTGAAAATTAACCATGTTGGAAATTTTGAGTCCTACATTTCTGCATAAGGTGGTAGATGGTTTTCAGATGGTGCCGTGCTATCACCCACGAGATAGCAGCTCAACCTCCGGATCTGAAACCACCTCGGTCTACTGTCTCCCTGTTCGGTGGACTCAACACTTTTAGACAACTCGATCACGCCTAGAATAATGCTCAGCGAAATAATGTAGAGGAGTAACTTGTAAAACTCTTCACAGAGATGCTGATTCAAAAAATACGACTCAAATAGCCCTGTCCTTAGAAATTTGATGTTTAAGGAATTAACTCGATCACACTGAGAAAACATACACCATGGACCAGTCGTGAATACAGCTGTCCTCGCCCGGATGGTAGAGGAAAGTCGTGTACGTTTCTCTGTAGGTCACACTCAGCCCCCGCGGACTCAGGCCGGCTTCGCAAACCTGCTGACCGTGACGGGGTTCCGCACACGCCACCGGACGCGTGACATCTGGCGTGCCGACTTCCTCGAGCCAGAGCACTTGAGAAACAGCAAATCTAAGGAAAAGACCCTCCCCTTCCTTTCTCTTCAAAGCAGGAGAGGAAGTTCCCATGGGAAGGACCTCCTCCCTGCGCCAGAGAGGAAGTACCTCGCCACCCTCAGGGAGGAGAAGTTGAGGTGAGAGAACACTACCCACGTTTTGTTTGTTAAAACGGCCCTGATCTGGGCGCCCGGGGGACTCAGTTGGTTCAGTGCCTGACTTCGGCTCAGGTCATGATCTTGCAGTTCCTGAGTTCGAGCCCCACGTGGGGCTCTGTGCTGACAGCCCAGAGCCTGGAGCCTGTTTCCGATTCTGTGTCTCCCTCTCTCTCTGCCCCTCCCCCGCTTGCCCTCCATTTCTCTCTCTCAAAGATAAATTTTTAAAAAGTATTTTTTAAATAAAATGACCCTTCCCCTCCTCAGCACCCCCCACGGTCCCCTGCACCCCAACACCAAAGCAGGTGACTGTCGCCACCCCTTTGGGTCTTCCCTTAGCGTGTCCGTGTCACGTCAAATGTGTATTCCAGAATTTGCCTGCTTTTGTCCCTCTGATCTGTCTCATGTCAGCTTAATCCTCAGGACCAGCCAAAAAAGGACCCTAAGACGGCACAGAGAAGCTGAGTTCGCCACCCCAAAGTACCCGTCTTCCACAGAAGGATTATTTTAGGCTGATGCTATTTCAGAAGCAGCACCCACACAGGAGAAGCTCTGAAAACAGAGCAGAAGTTACCCTTTTGTAAGAGACACGATGGGGAGATGTCCATCTGTAAGGGTGCCTCCCTCCTGTACCAGGAAGAGAATGAGGAAGTCTCTAGAAACACTTATCAATTCTTATCTCACTAGGGCCTGGACTAAACTCTGCAGAACAACCATAGCCATTTATTATGCTTTCCTAGGAACGTCACGTAAGCGGCTCCCCCCTCCCCCCCATATCTTTTATCTTTAGCTGGAGGTGATATTTAAGGCATCAGCCTGATCTCATGGTCTGTGAGTTTGAGCCCTGAGCTGGGCTCTGTGCAGACAGGGTGGAGCCTGGAGCCTGCTTCAGATTCTGTGTCTCCCTCTCTCTCTGCCCTTGCCCAGCTCACGCTGTCTCTCTCCTTCAAAAATAAATAAACATTAAATAAAAAGTCCGCAAATTTGAAATGACTGCTGTGACCACATGACCTGAGCTATCTGCTCAAGAGTAGGTCACTAGGTGGCTTGGTTTGGCCTCTGACAAGCTGTGGGGCACGCGAGTGTTAAGGAACTGAGATTTCCTAGAACGCGTCCGCCTTCTGCACACTTCCCTTACATTCATGCACCTTCGGCTTTTATTTTTTAGAGTGTGAACATTGTATTGTGTTTTATTTATTTTGAGAGAGAGAGAGAGAGAGAGAGAGAGAGAGAGCGCGAGCAAGCAGGGGGAGGGGCAGAGAGAGGGAAGGAGAGAGAGAGAGAGAGAGAGAGAGAGAGAGAGAGAGAGAGAGAGAACCCCAAGCAGGCTCTGCACTATCAGCACAGAGCCCAATGCGGGGTTTGAACTCACAGACAGTGAGATCATGACCTGAACTGAAGTCAACAGTCAGACGCCCCCAGGTGCCCCTACACTTCTGCGTTTAAACCCGGAAGTGAGACCCTCACTCTGCCCTCAGCCGGCCTTCCCGCTGCCTTCACCATGCTGGCCGCGTTTACAAGAGGCACCGCTGCCCGTCACCAAGCTTGTCCTCCCGACTCCTGCCTCACAACATTCCTGTCCCAGCACCCTAAGGAGAAGGCCGAGGAAGGCTCTGCTTTTGTCCTGTGCTGCCCTGTCTGCTAAATCCTGGAATGAAATGCTGTTTACTTACAGGCCTTACACAATAATGAGATGAACGGTCGGCCTCCCGAGTTGGGTTGAAGATGTTCTAATTAAAGGAAGTATGGTCTTTTTCCCCCAACAGGACAGTTCTGATGTGGGAGGAGACAGGAGATTGCTCCAACTTTCTCTCTCCTCTCCTGAAAAGGCACACAAATATTTACAAAAATCACTGGAAAAAAAAGAGCTCAGTACATTTACCATCAACACAATTAGTATAAAATACACTCGCAAATGCGAGAAACGCTTCAATCTGTGCTATTTGGCAGCGTTTCTAACCCCCCCCCCCATCTACAACTGCTAGTTGAACAAACGGGCAGGAGACGGCACTTCCTCCAGGGGGAGGTTCTGGCCCGTCCCTGGTGGCTGACAAAATGCTGAAACAGAGGCACCACGCTCTCATCAGCCCCTGTGACTCCGAACGAAAGCATCGACATAGGACAGACAAAAATGACTCAGTCCCTCACAGCGATCAGGAAAACAAGTGATGAATTATTTTATGCTCACGTGACGTCTACTCTTGGCTCCCACACACGTAGGTCTTGGGCTACGGTGTTAACTACACAGTGTTAGACAGGAGGCTCAGGGCGCACTTAATGATGAGTCACACTTTGCAGGGCGGGAGTCAGACTCACTTGTCTGACATCCCCCCCAACACCGTGCTGTAAAAATCTTCCAACATCCGGAGGAGCTGAGGCCCACTGAACGCCTGACGCTCGCTGCGCAGGGGCCGCGGCTCACAGCCCGGCCCCTGCCTTGCGCCCCCCACCCGCCTGCCTCCTCCCAGCACCTGCCGCCCCCCGGTGTGCACCTGCCTCTGGCCCCTCGCCAGTGCGCCCCCGTCACTGGTTTCGCGAGCGCCGGTCATTCTTTGCCGCAGGGCTGGGCTGGGGACCAGGTCCCGTGACTGGGGACACCACCCCTCCCTGGGGTTTTTGTTATTGTGCTATTTCGTTCCTTAACTCTACTCGGGACTATTCCAACACTTGTGACTTTGAAGAAACAGGACCTTGAACTGAGAATCCTTTGACGGGAAAATAAATTTTATCTGAGAGGACTTTCATGGAAAAGTGCCAACCTCGGGGAGGCCTAACCAGGAGCCATTTAATTTGTTCTGAATCTGAGTTTTATTTATTTATTTTTGAGAGAGAGAGGGGAGGGGGAGGGGGAGAGAGAGAGAGAGAGAGACAGAGAGAGAATCCCAAGCAAGTTCCACACTCGGCAAGGAGCCTGACACGAGGCTTGAACCCAGGACTCTGGGATCATGACCTGAGCCAAAATCAAGAGTCGGAGGCTCAGCTGACTGAGTCGCCCAGGTGCCCCCGATTCTGACTTGACAGCAGGCTGTGTGAGCCCCTCAGCTCCATGGGTCCATGGGGCTTCTTTCCCAGGCCCCCAGCTTGGGGGACATGTCAGTCCACCCCCCCCACCCCGCCCCAGCCGGCCTCCTGGTTAGCAGGTGAGCAGCCAGGGCTGGCGGCGGGAGGTGATGTCAGCCACATGTCCCGTCTCCTCGCTGGGCACAGGGCCTGGTCAGCCACACCCCTGTCCCCGCAGCCTTGCCAGCACCCCGCCCATTCCCAGTGACTCCATTCACTGGGAACACCCCACCCGCTGACTTCCCCAGATGGAAAGAAAGCTTCCCATCCCTCCCTGGTGTGAGGCAAGCCGAAGGCAGCTGACCCCCTGCCCGTGACCTCTCATGTCCATCACAGGGAGCAGGGGGAGGGAGGAGGCTGGAGGGATGGCGGGACCAGTCCCGCTGTCATTTTTTTAGAGTCCTGAAGTGTCTGGTCTTAATTGTTGGGCTCTCTGTCTAGAATGGCATGAATGTAACACTTCCTTGTCTGCAGTCCAGGGTCCTACTCGCCAATTCCAGGGCAAGCAGAGACCTTCCGTGCCACATGCTTCTCTCTGCAGAGACGGAGAAGGGACATGTTTAAGCTGCCTTCACCAAGTACCCTGAAAATGAAGCCTGGCCGGGTGGGAACCTTGACTGACGTGGATAAATTCAAGACCAAGTCGGCCACACTCAGTGTGCTTATCATTATAAAAAATGCTGAGGGGTGCCCAGGGGGCTCAGTCTGTCAGGCAGCCGGCGTCGGCTCAGGTCATGATCTCATAGTTCATGGGTTCGAGCCCCGCGTCCGACTTTGTGCTGACAGCTCGGAACCTGCTTCGGATCCTCCATCACTCTCCCTTTCTGCCCCTCCCCCTCTCTCAAAAATAAATACTTAAAATATTTTTTTTAATGCTGAGAACTTGTGCTGGGTTGGGCACCCCTTGAACACCCCAAGGTGAGACCGTGAAGTCCAGATAATTCGTGGTGGCTCCCTCCTTCCTTTTCACCCTCCTGCACCTTTAGCGTTCAACCCCATTTCATTCAGCAGTGTGCATTGGTCCGGAGGCTGCCACCGTGTGGCTGCAGAGCGTTACTGCACCTGTGAGGACACAGGTGCACTAGACTGGTCTTCTCTGCAAGTCACAGAGCCTCGGGACAGAAAGGGAATTTTGACACCGTCTAGTTCTGACTCACTGGGGACTGTGGCAGGTGAAGCCCAGCGTCACTCAACCCAAATGAGAGGAGGGACACCGTATGGGAAACGGGCATGTTCAGGTATTTTCAAATGTTTGAGGATGTTGAAAATGTGGCTGTTTCTAATACATTAAAATACCAGTTTCTTTCAAATGAAAGCAAACATAAAACTAGAATCCTTCACGAGCAGTCCCCGGCCCCTCCCCAGCCCCCGGGGGTTGGCGCGCTGTCTTTCTGGCTCTCTGTTTCCTCCCTCAGCATTATCCCCGCAAAGGGGTGCTCAGCTCGTGTCTTCCGTTTCTCCCCTAAACGTTCCACATGGTTTAGCTTTTCTGGTCTATAAATTCTGAAGTAATGATTCTAACTCAATCAAAAGTTCAGTGGAATAAATGGAATACCATGGAATAAAAATGCCCACTTTGAAAATAAGCATGAAGTTATAAATTCAATAATTGTTATTCTGTTTCTATTTATGCGGGGGGGGGGGCGAATATTTACAGACCTTAAAATCGCACTTGGTACTCTTTTCAACAGTAAGCTGTTGGTTTGGATTAAGATAGTATGGACTAGTCACATTATAAGATTCAACAGCGTCTCACAGAGCCATGAATGGCCAGGAAGAAGGGCTTCCTTCTTCATCTGCTAAAGAGCCGTTCGCTGTTTTAAAGATGGTGTTGTGGTAACAAGGTGCTACATTAAGACGATCGGGCTAACGGATCTCCGAGTTCACTTAAAACTCAGTCATCGCGGCCTTGGTGTGGCTTGGGTAGAGCCCTGACCTGCGCCTTTCTGGCTGGTAGTCTAGTGCGAAACCCCCCCGTTGGGCCCAGGGCCCCTGCCCAGAGGGCATCTCTCTCCATCTCTCCTTCTTCCTTCAACCCTAAAGTCGCAGAGTCAGCTACGCTTAGCGGAGACGTTGGTAGAAAAGGTCTGTCAACCACGGCGCCCTGATTCACGGGTGGGAAGGGACGGCTGGTGCTTCGGAAAGTGGACGGTGGTTGCACGTCCTGCCTCCCTTCATAAGTTTAGTCCTTCTCAGAGCCTCTTGCGCTTCGGTTCCAAGGCCCAGGGGCCGTAGGAAGCCGTCACTGAAATATCCTGCTTCAGAGAGCAATCACGACCATCGATAGAGCTCCCCTGTGACCCAGCAATAGCAATGCTGGGGATTTACCCAAGGGACACAGGAGTGCTGATGCACAGGGGCACATGGACCCCAGTGTTCATAGCGGCACTTTCTACAATAGCCAAATCATGGAAAGAGCCTCAATGTCCATCACCTGATGAGTGGACCAAGAAGACGTGGTTTATATACACAATGGAGTACTACATGGCAATGAGAAAGAATGAAATCTGGCCATTTGTAGGAAAGTGGATGGACCTCGAGGGTGTCATGCTAAGCGAAATAAGTCAGGCAGAGAAGGACAGATACCATATGTTTGCACTCATAGGTCTAACAGGAGAGACCTGGCAGGGGACCATGGGGAGGGGAAGGGGGAAAGAGAGCAGGGGAGAGAGAGGGACACAAATCATGAGAGACTATTGAATACTGAAAACGTACCATGGACTAAAGAGGGGGAAGGAAAGGGGGTGATGGACATGGAGGAGGGGGCACTTGTGGGGAGAAGCACTGGGTGTTGTATGGAAACCAACCTGACAATGAACTATTATTAAAAAGAAAGAAAGAAAAGAAAGCAATCACGAGACATTTCCTTGGAACTAAAGACAAACAAACTGACCGCAGACGCTGGTGTTACGTTCCTCAAGCAGAACTGACCCCCCGGGGTTGGGGCGCAGCCGGGCTTCTGTGCCCGTGACCCAGCAGGCAACCGTGTGTGTGAGGCAGGGCGGCTCCTTCCCCTCCACTCCCTTCCCGGGAACTTGATTGTCATCATCAAGAGGGTAAAGCTTAAGGCCCAGCCCAGCCCACTCGCTCTGATAAATAGAGGAGGAGGGAGAGGAGATGAGGCTTTCTGGGACCAAGTGCCCCCAGAGCGGCAGGAGGACCAGGCTGAGAAGGAAGGCACCGGGACCAGAGACTCAGGGGGACTGGCGGTGGCCTGCCTGCATCCCCACTTGGACATGGGCTCCGGGACCCGCCCCTCGCAGCCACTTCTTCCAGTGCTGCTGCTGCTGCTGCTGCTGCTGCTACAGGTGAGCCAGGCGGGCGCTCGGGACCTGGGGGGAGGGGCGCCTGGGGGCTCCGTCGGTTGGGCTGGGCTTCTGGCTTCAGCTCAGGTCATGATCTCACTGCTTGTGGGTTCGAGCCCCGTGTCGGGCTCTGTGCTGACAGTTCGGTGCCAGGACCCTGCTTCAGATTCTGTGTCTCCCTCTCTCTCTGCCCCCCCCTCTAAAAAATGAATAAATGTTAAAAAAAAAAAAAAGTACCCGGCCGGGGATCCGTGCGCGGCAGGACTGAAGGCACAGCTCATAGTGGCCGGGCCCCAGCTCTGGTGACAGGTGGGCAGAGGGGCCAAGGAGAGCGCTCTGGCCAAGCCCTGTGAGGAGGGCAGCTGCCCGGGGTGCCTGGGGGCTGCACACCTGCCGGGAGGCCTTGGCAGCCGGGCTCCCGAATGTACACGAAGGAGGGGTTGGTTTGGGGTCACCGCCTGTTTGAGGCAGTGGCGGGGACGCGCCGAGGTGTGGCCGCATCTTACGGTGGGTTTAAACAGTACTCAGCATTTTTACTTAGATCTGTGTCGGCCCAGCTTCCCAGGGCCCCCCCCCCCGCACCCCCCTGCTTCACTGAAGCCTGAGAAAACCTCAGCTAATCCCCGCGCCCCACCCCTGCCCCCAGCACAAACGGAAATACACACAAACGGCATCGAGGTTAGGAGAGCACAGGGGCTTGCCGGGTTTGTACTCACCCTGGGCGACTTACTGTCGGGCCCCTTGTCCTTACGCCTGCCCAGGGCCCTGTGCAGGTGGCCGGGGGCGCGGTGAGGCTCTGTGCAGAGCTCTCCCTTAGGAGCTGGCCCTGGGCCTGTGGTGTGTCTGATGGCGTCGTCCAGCATCCCGGGCCGGCTTGTCCACTTCTGGCCGGGGATCTGGGCTGACCACTTGGCCTCGGTCCTCACCTTGGGTCAAGCTGCACGCTTCTGGGTCGCTGCAGACCTCCTAGCGGCTCCGACTGAGCTGGTCAGGGGTGGGGGGTGGCCTGGCCCTTATGGCTTTAACTTGATCTTGTTAAGCCTCATTTTCTTTACCTGAAAATGGAGCGAATGTTTGCTCTCCCCACCCTGGTGGCCAGAAGAGTGAATGAGGACACGGCTTGGCCGGTGTGCCCGCCCGTCTGTGTCCTTCGGATTTTCCGGCCACGGGGACACGGTTGGCGAAATGCATCTATCGCCTGTGCTACAGCTGTTTGCTGGACACTTGCTCTGGGCCGGGTGTGGGGGGTGAGCCTGGGAACAAGATGAAGGGACGGAGACCCTGTGTTCGGTTCCAGGGTGTCTGCCTCTGACGCGGCGCCTGCTCAGCCCCAGCTGCGCGGTGTTGGAGGGTTTTCTAGGTCCCTCGCTGCCCCGTCCGGCTGTGAGCGTTCTTCGTCAGACGTTCTCTCCCTTTACCTCCTGTGCTTTGTTGACTCCTGTCACACAGCCTGTTTTCATCATCAAGCCCGGTCTCCATCTTTCTCTTGCCCCGCCCTTGCCCCTAACCGGTCTCAGCAGAAAACAGAGGTGTGTTTTCCCCGTCTCGGTCGCATTAGCACGGAGCCCAAGCAAGTTAGTTCATGTCGTGTCGAGTCGGGGTGGGCAGCGGGGGATGGACCGCGGGTAGTAATTCCGTGTTTGTTGAAAGCAGCTTTCCACCGGTTCCAGGGGGTCCAGAAGGTGCTGTGATGGGAATCAGGGGGTTTTAGCAATCTCCATTCTGGACCCGTAACGGGGCAAAGAGCTTTCCAGCCAGTGGTGCTCAGTTGTTTTCTGAATTGGCCATAGGTAACCCAATTCCTTCCCACTCCTCTCTTGTCCGCCCAGGTTGGCTGACGGCCATCTCTGACATCCAAAACAGGTGCCCAGTGCCCTCTCTCGTTTCCAAGTGTAAAGCTAGTGCCCACCCTGATCCAGTGAGTCCTGTCCCCTCCTCTTAGGGAACCTCTGGTCCCGAGGACTCTGGAGTCCTCAGGTCTGGGCTGCGGCCGGCTCCCCAGAGCAGAGAGGAGGGACAGTCTGAGAGAGTGAAATCGGACACGAGCAGAGTCTGTGATGTTGTGGCTGCTGTTTTTTAATCAGGGAAATTCTGCATCGGGTTATCTTTCCAAAGCTCTCAGCATTAACGGTCTGCCCGATTCGTTGGCTAAGCCCCTCGTTCAAGAACAACAGTTAGTGGACGGTAGAGGTGAGGGACAGGGAGGCAGGGCTGAAGCCGGGCACCCGGCAGGGACAGAGCAGGCTGGGCTCCGTCCGCAGAGCGCTGGGGAGCCGGTGACCCTACAAGGCCCGCACTTGTAAAGATCACCCGCACTTCTGCGCGGAGAATGCGCTCGGGAAGCGCGTTAATCTCCGGGGCGCCGAGGCAGAGCGCCCCACGCGGGAGGGCTCCCAGCCACCGACGTGCCTGGCGTGGCGCGTGCTTCGGGACACCGCGCTGCACACCGGAAAGGCGTCAGGAGAGCAAATCCTCCGAGTTCTCATCACGGGAACGAGAACCCCGTAACCCTGTGTGGCGACAGGTGTTAACGAGGCTGGTGGTGATCGTGTCGCGAGATCACAAACATCGAAGCGTTCTGCGGCAGCCCTGCAGCCAGTGCGGTGGCGTCGGCCAAGTACGCCTCGGGCTAAAAAGATTCTCCTTGAATGCAAAGTAAAATATCTTCAGGGCTCCTGGGTGGCTCGGTCTGCTAAGCGTCCGACCCTTGATTTTGGCTCAGGTCATGATCTCATGGTTCCTGGACGTGAGCCCCGCATCCGGCTCTGAGCTGACAACGTGGAACCTGCTTGGGATTCTCTCTCCCTCTCTCTGCCCCTGCCCTGCTCATATGCTCTCTCTTTCTGTCTCTCTCTCTCTGAAAATAAATAAATAAATAAATATTTAAAAAAAGACAGAGTTTCAGGATTTCCATGCAGGCGTCTTAGCTCCTTAGTGACCTCTGCAGACACAAAGCCTCCGTATACCCGGAGCATTTCCCGCCAGTGACGCCAGGCGCTCAGCCAGGCCGGCCCCAACAGCCCCCGGCCCCCGGCCCCGGGCCCAGCACCGCCTCTCACATGGTTTGTGCATGGCCCTTGCAGTCAAATGCCCGCCACACCGCGTTAGCCGAGCGCTGCAGCCAGACACCAGCCTCCAGGAAGTGTCCCCCCCACCACATTCTAGAAACACTATGTAAATCTTTTTTATGTGTTTTTTAAGTTTACATATTTTGAGAGAGACAGAGGCAGTGTGAGTAGGGGAGGGGCAGAGAGAGAGGGAGAGAGAGAATCCCAAGCAGGCTCTGCACTGTCAACACAGAGCCCGATGTAGGGCTCAAACTCACAAAACAGTGAGATCATGACCTGAACCGAGATCAAGAGTCAGATGCTGAACCGACTGAGCCGCCCAGGAGCCCCCACTGTGTAAATCTTGGAAACGGCATCCTCTTTGGACCAACTGCCTAAAATTGGCAGGGATGGGAAATATAATAAGCGCACTCACAAAATCATTCCAGCAAATATCACTGTTTCCGGTCCTCCCGCGTCCCCCGGACGAGACGGCACAGTTCACCAGACACGTGGCGTGGAGGGGAGGGGAGCCTCGCGGCTCTCATGTGGCTGCTGGCTGAGGCGTCCCCTGCTGGCGAGTGACTTGAGGGCACAGAGCTTTCCCGTGGGGACGGCCCTTAAAGGCAGCTTGTCCCCCACCCCCACTTACAGGAGGGGAAACTGAGGCCAGTGATGAGGCGAAACCTCGAGATACTCCTTGTTAGTGGCCTGGGTCCCCTGGAAATAGGCCTGTTCTAGAATGAATTTCTTCATTCTTTTGCAAGAACCACGCTTTTCCCCATTTGAAAATGATATGTCTGGTTAGGCCCTTAATTTAAAGCTACCAACGCGAATCAAGAAAGAAGCATTCGTTGTCTGAACTAATCAACACTTGAGATTTTGGAACTCCGAGAGCTTAAAAATTCTCCTTTACGGGCAGCAGAATGCAGTCTGCAGCAGGAACCAACCATTGTTACCGTCTTCGGCATTAACGGAACAACACAAGGCAGTGATGCCCGGCCCCCAGGAGGAGGGTGGCTGTGTCCATGGGACACAAGAAGAAGGTGTCTTATGCCCCTAACACAGGCAGCGGGGTGCAGCACACCAGGCACGGCCCCTACGGGGTGCAAAGGCCACAGGGGGCTGAGGGTCCCTCGCGCGGTCCCGGAGCCTTAGGTACAAACCCCGGAGCAGCGGCCCTCGGAACGCCTTCACTGCGTCAGCGCTCCTGAGCGCCCAAGGAGCCGGGGCCTGTGTGGCTCGTATTTACTAGGACTTAGCATGTTAGAGGTTCACACTGGGAAGTTGTAAGCACTTCTCAGTTCATTAACGATAATAATAAGCCCAGTACATGTAAGGATTAAGTCATATGCTTCCGTGAAAAATTACCATGTTTATAAAAGTTCCATTTAGCTTTAAGAGTGGCACTCTTTTATATATTAAAAAAAATTTTTTTAATGTTTATTTTTGAGGAGAGAGAGAGAGAGAGACAGAATGAGTGGGGGAGGGGCAGAGAGAGAAGGAGACACAGAATCCAAAGCAGCTCCAGGCTCTGAGCTGTCAGCACAGAGTCCCAAGCAGGGCTCAAATTCACAAACCACGAGATCATGACCTGAGCTGAAGTCAGATGCTTAACTGACTGAGCCACCCAGGCCCCCCACTGTTTTATATTTTTGCAAATCTCTCGTTCTAAAAGAAGACAGCCAGATTCTCCTCTCTGAGCCTGCAGTCTATTGTAAATGCTGTTTAGGTAAGAGACACGAAGGCGTTCTGGCCTCGCACAGGGGCGCTTTTGGAGAGGGAGAGGTATTGGAATAGCCTTGAACGGACGCCGTGGACACCCTTCTTGGGCACTGCACCCGATGACAAAGTGGGATTTCTTACAGTGCTCGCCGTGTGGGACCCGACCACAGGCGAGGAAACTCGCCCTGCTCTGTGACGTTAAAGGGTGCCTCTTGGGCCCTTTGGATGACGCTAGCGTGTGAGTTTGGAATGTCACGCATCAATCATGAGAAAACTCTTGGCTCATGGAGTTATGCAGATCTTCCAAAAGTTGACCTACACCATTCACCAAAATCAGAAAATCACATTCTTTAACAGCTCCACCGGTGCCGTCAGAAAGCTCTCGTGGGGGTTGGGAAGCTGCGAAGCCCACTGTGGCAACACAAGTTTTCCAGAATTCTGGTTTTTGCTTGAAAGCTTACGTTTTATCACCAGCAACAGGACACCGGCCACTGTTTCCCTTGAAGTGACAGGCTCATTGTTCACCATCAGGGGGCCGTCCCCTAAGGGCCCGATCCTGGACAACACGGCTCATCAGTCACTGTTTCGAGTCAAACGCTCTTCCATAAAAGAGTGGCCGGTTCAGAGCCTGATGCGGGGCTCGCACCACGACCTGTGAGGTCATGGCCTGAGCCGAAGTCAGTTGTGTAACTGGTGAGCCCCCGGGCGCCCCATGACCACATGCACACTTTCTTGGGGACGCTCTCCTCCGGCGTGTGTGTGTGTGTCTCGCTCTGTCACGCAGGGGCCGGAAACACGCGAGTTCACGCGCTGCAGGGACTTCAGCAGTCACGTGATTCATTCTTAAATGCAACAGGCTTCTTCCTTCCTTCTCTTGCTTCCTGTGCACGGGCGTCACTGGAGATATGGCGGGAGAAGCTGGTGTGCCGGCCTCCTCGGTGCTGAGGCTGTGCGATTCGTCCCATCGATACGTCTTTGCTCGTCTGGAATGGACAGTGTGACCTCCCGCGTTAGGGTCATGGACTCGCCAGTGTCGGTCATACTCTGTGCGAATCCTTTCGCTTAGTTTCCCTCCGGTTGCAGACGAACGTGGTAATTCTGAACTGAGATTGCAAGAAATTGTATTTATCGCAATGACATCAAGTTCTTTTCCTTCCTTTCCTCCTTCCAGAAGACTTACGTGACTTCAGGCGGGTCCTGATCAGTATATCCCCTACTAATTCACGCCATTTTTATTTTTAAGGTCAACAGCGCCAACAGCTTCCGACCAGAAAACGATGACCTTGCTGACCAAACAAAGGTGGGGTTTGGAATTTCCTTTCTTCCTAAGCCACGTGAGACCACACTTGACTCAGAGACTCCATTGCAATTTCAAGGTTTTTAGTTCCTGGTCGATAGTCAGTTTGCAGAAAATAAATTAGTAGCTTCATGTGACCTTTTAGAATCTTCAGGGACTCCCAGAGAACTGCAGAAGACGCTTGTACGTCTGCTAGGATAGGAGCAGTCTGTGGACATCAGAAATCAGCCGAAGAGGCAGCCCAGAGCTTTGTCCACACTATTCTCTTCTTTATGGAATTAAAACCTATTGACCTTAGCATTCTCCAGCCCGTGAGCTTTGGACAGTCCAGGGACACAGCCACACCCCCCAATCACCTTTGTCATGAGCTCATTTCACCTTATAAATATCTCCTTCCTGTCTCGCGATCGACTCGCTTTCTAATGAACGCGCTTGACCTTTGAACAACACAGGATGTTTTTTACAGAACAGTGCTGTAAATGTATTTTCTCTTCCTTATGGTTTTCTGAATGCCATTGTCATTACCGCATACAGTATCTGATACACATGACCCACAAAATAGGTGCTAATCGACTGTTCATATTGTCAGTCAGGCTTCTGGTCAAGGGTAGGTTATTAGTAGTGAAGTTTCGGGGGAATCAATAGTTATATGAGAATTTTTGGCTGCCGCGGGGGGCAGTACCCCAACCCTCACATTGTTCAAATGTCAACCGTAATTTTTTTTAAAAGTTTAGACGTTTGTGGACCAAAAAATTAATGTGGCTAGAAAGCGGCTTCGTTTGTAATAATAGATGGTTAAACTCCGTCTGTGGCCTTTTGCCTGGCAAGTCTCTGAGCCTGACGTCTGGGTCTGAGTCTCTCTCTCTTCCTGTCTTTGTTAAAAGGGAGAGTAGTAGACAAAGAGGCGTTAAAGACCCATCGGCGCTGAATGGAGATATTCTAGTCAAGTCTTTCCCTTTCTTACATATCATTTATCGTCATGTTGGCCAACATACAATGTGCACAGTGTGCTCTTGGTTTTGGGGGTAGATGCCCATGAGTCATCGCTTACGTACACCACCCAGCGCTCTTCCCAAGTGCCCTCCTCCATGCCCATCGCCCGTTTCCCCCTCCCCTGCCCCATCACCCCTCAGTTTATTCATCGGCTATTTCAGAAGGACAGAGAGACAAATAGGGGGAGTCACCTCATTCATCCAGCGACTGCGTGTCTGCCGTGGGACAGGTGTCAGCACAGAGTAAGCAGTGGTCTTTAACGTTGTGTCTGCATAGCCCCTAAAATGATCTCACAACCCACGTACAATCACTGGGTGCCGCACGCCCCACCGTCGAGAAACGACTCTGCCGCTTTTAGGAGAACAGGCACTTTTAAGTCCTAAGGGTCGGACGCGGTGCGGACAAGGGAGACAACGCAAATCTAGGGCCTGCCACCTCACCGTCACCACACTGTCGTTGTCACTGTCACTTCAGGAAGAGAGCCAGCAGCCCCTACGGCGAGCCAAGAGGAGATGGATTATTACCACCCTGGAGCTGAACGAGGAAGATCCAGGCCCCTTTCCCAAATTTGTGGGTGAGGTAAGGAAGCCCCCCCATCCTCTCCGCCTGGGGGGAGGGCTGTGTCCTGAAAGGCTGTGTGTCAGGAAGGCCAGGCGGTGAAGTGACCGGAGGGGCCCCGGACTGGGTTCTAGAACCCTCTGTGCCGCTACCCAGGGAGGCGACTTCGGGCAAGTCCCTTCCCGTGAGTGTGGGCCGAGAGCTCAGCCACACCTGGTGGGGACTGGTTAATTCCAGCCCGTGTTCGGCCCGTGCGGAGTCCTTGGTGAGGAAGAGAAAGTACTGTTATTTATTTATTTATTCCTAAAACATTTTTTCCTAATGTTTTATTTATTTTTGAGAGAGAGAGATGGCGTGAGCAGGGGAGGGTCAGGGAGAGAGAGAGACACAGAATCGGAAGCAGGATCCAGGCTCTGAGCTGTCAGCACAGAGCCCGACACGGGGCTCGAACCCACGAACTATGAGATCATGACCTGAACCGAAGCCGGACGCTTAACCGACGGAGCCCCCGGGCGCCCCGGTAGATGCCTGCTATGAAAACAACATAGGGGAAGCTCTCAGGGCTCAGGGGCCAGAGTCAGGGGCACGCACGGGGCTCCTACTCCGGAGGTCCCGCACCCCTAACCAGGGGTTAGGACCCTCGCTGCGCCAGGCCATGGTGGCGCCTCCATCGTAGGCTGCCTCAAAGAGTGAACGGGCGAGGGCAAGCGAGGCGTCTCGTAGCCTGGAGAGCGCTGAGCCCTTCCTAAGTGTTCGCTGACTGGGTGCGTCTCCTCTCCCTGCAGGGATCAGCGATGTGGGCCCCTGGGGTGTATCCTTCTGGGTGTTTCTGCATCATCTCCCTCGTGTGAGTCGGTGCTGACAAAGCAGGACCGCGATACGTATGCGTCCTGCACGTGGGACAGTGAGGCACAGCCCCGTTCCTGGGGCGGGGCGTGTAAATCCTGAACCCCCAGGGGCCTGTGCCCTGGGAAGGGGGTGCCGCTCCGGGGCTCTGTCCCTGGGGAGGGGCACGTGTGCTGCTCCCAAACGTCAGTCACGTCCCGCGTTCCTGCATCTTTGCAGGTCTTTCTATGTCTCTAGGATGAATCCTCAGACGTGCAATTGGTGGACGTGGGGCTTTCAGAACCCCTGTGCGTCCTCGCCGGGATCTCCAGTGCGCCTCGTGGCTTCTTCTCACTTTCTTTTCTCCCCCATGTTTTGCCTTTTCAGCTGTTCAGTGATATGTCTAATGATGATTCAATAATGTATTCCATCCATGGCGCTGGTGTGGATCAGGATCCAGAGAGGGGGCTGTTTTCTGTGGGAGATCACAAGAACGGATGGGTGTATGTCCACCGCCCTGTGGATCGAGAGACAACACCGTCTTTCAAGGTACCGGCACCCGGAGGCGTCCTGAGCTTGGGTGTGGAGCTGCTGCGGGAAGGTCTATCAGTCAGGCACGAGGGAAGCCGTCCATCGCCACGTCCTGGGAGACAGTGTGATATACACTGTGGTGAGCTTAAAAGTATGCGTGGGCAGAGAGGTTGGTATTGTCATTTTTTTTAATGTCTATTTATTTTTGAGAGACAGAGAGGCAGAGCATGAGCAGGGGAGGGGCAGAGAGAGAAGGAGACACAGAATCTGAAGCAGGCTCCAGGCTCTGAGCTAGCTGTCAGCACACAGCCTGACGCGGGGCTTGAACCCACGATCCGTGAGATCATGACCTGAGCTGAAGTAGATCTCTAATTTTTAAACAGGCAGAAATTCTCCCCCAAATCCAAAAGTCCTGCAGAGATGACTAGGTTCATGGAAGCCTTTGCCCCATCCGGGGCCTGGGTAGTGTCTGTTAGAGAGAAGTAGCACAGCGCGGTCACGCAGGGACCCGGGGGCAGCACCGCTAAATCTGGAATGAGCACAGGGACCGCTGAGGGGTCTTGGGGAAATGCAGAGTTTGTTTCCGTATGTCAGCGCGGAGCATAGACTCGGTCTCCAAGAAGCTCCCAGAGGCAGGAAGCTGGGTGCACTGCAGGTGGGAGCAGGGGGAGGCCCGGACATGGTGCTGGGCGTGACTCCCGGGCAGGGAAGCAAACAGCACACGTAGTGCTGGGTTCTTGGTGCTGCTCTTGTGCTTCGGTTGCTGTGTGTTGCCTGTAAGGTCTTTACTGAACTACTGAGGTTTAATGTGGACGCTGTGCTGGCAGCTGGTAGCGCCGAAGCCAAATCGCAAGAGTGTTTACTGAAACGTGAGGCCTGGATGGAATCGTCTGGCACGCCGCAGAGAGGTTCCTGGGAACACTGAGAGCAAACGGGGAAAACGCGGGGACGTGAGCGGCGTCCCCGTGGGTCCTGCTCCTCCGTCAGGATTTCCGGGCCCTGGGCTTGGACCTGCCGGCCAGACGGAGATGGAGCCCGCGCTCCGCCCAACCCCCAAGGCGCTACCAGAGCTGCCCTTTCACACTGAGTTCTGCCATCACCTGCCAGCTGGCCCCTCACTTGATGGTGAACTTGCATGAGGGTGGGATTTGGGGGCGTGCCCCCCACCCAGGGGCACCTGCCTCACGCCCCTGGTTCACTGGGTCCTTGATACTTTTCATTGCCTGAGGTGTATGCTTGGCATGTGTCTGGGTCTCTGTGCGTGACCAGTGTCCCCGCTGGACGCACGTTCTAAGAGGGGGGCGTCCTATTGAGTGCTACTACCCCTGGGTCAGGACTAGGGCCCTGCAGGTCCTAGGTCTTCAGTGACCTATGTCGGGTGAATGAAGGAGCGCGGGGGCCCATAGTCTCTGCTTCCAGGGCGCAGCGGGAGGAACTGAGTCTCCCAGAAAGGTGGGCTCACGTCCTCCCCTGGCACTTGTGAATATGACCTTATTTGGGTACAGGGTCTTTGCAGATGGCATCAAATTAAGATGGGGTCCTACTGGACCAGGCTGGGTCCCAATCCAGTGACTGGCCTCTTTATAAGAGGAGGGGACTTCAGTCACAGAGAAGGACACAGGAGAGAAAGCCAGAGGCAGAGCCTGGGGTGGTGCTCCCGCAGGCCGAGGACACTGGGGTTGGCGGCAGCCACCGGGAGCTGGGGGAGAGACCCGGAGCAGAGTCTCCCTCTGGAGGGAGCCATGGCTGCTGCCCGGGGGTGGTTCCGGTCTCCGGAAGGGCGGGGAACACACTTTGTCGCAAGGCGCCAAGTCTGCGGCAGGTTGTGGCAGGGGGTGTGGGACACTGGCCTCAGGGGTTAACGTACTCGCTGGGAAGACACGAAACAGGCGGAAGAGAGGGCTCAGCCATGAAGAGCGGGACAAGCAAGGGTCACGGATACACCACACAAGCCGGGCCTTCCGGCCCCGCCGTCTGCCTCTGGGTCTTGCCGTCCCTGAAGGCGGGGCTGTTAGGAACTCGGCCGGCCCGAGGGGGTGGCCGGACCCCATTCCCAGCAGCGCCTCTGTGCTCCTGGGGACAGTGAGGGGTCACTAGAACCAGCCAGAGCATTTACAACCTGTGATTGGGAGCTGGGGAGGGGGTTGGGGATTATCTTCTTGTTAATTCCGTAGACCTTCTAGAACGTGGTGACACCAGCTGAGAATTGCTGGAAGATTTAAGACACAGCTGGAAAGGGGGAGCCCGACATTTTCTGTGTGGGAAGCTCATCTGTTTATATCAACATATGCTCAACCCCAGAGGATACAGATACACTCAAGAAAATCAAATCATTCTTTCAATTCCTTGAATAGTCATTTGTGGGTCTTGACCCCAACGCACCCATCTTAGCCTGCTGAGGCCCAGGCACGTAAGTGATACTGTCCTGTGTGTGTGGCGTTTAGTGTCTGCACGTGCTCACCTGTGACCAGAGTGTGCACCTCGCTCGTCACTTAAGCAGCCACGTTGCCCTCCGCCATGTCACACTCTGTGGTGTGTCGTCCAAGGATCTAAATCTCAAGGCCGTGACGAAAGGCTGAAAACCCTTTCCAAGTGCAGAAAATACCCGACACCCCGTCTCCACTGCAGTTCTGAGGCCCCAGCGACCCCGAGCGCCTTCTCAGGGAATCAGCCGCTGGTCCGCCTCTCAGGCATCTTGCAGAACTTCCTGTCTCAGATGTAGCTTTTAGGATGATAAATGGAACATACAGTAATAAACATAAACACGGGGTTCTTACATATTTAATAAAGATAGATTAACATAAATATATGTAAATATCGTGTATGTTCAGTGCTAACTTCCGCAGCACGTGGGCTAAAACTGGAACGACACAGAGAAGGTGAGGGAGGTCCCCGCTGAGGATGGCTGCAAATCTGTGAAGCATTCCATGTTAGAGAAATATAAATAATAATATACATGGCTGCCCACTTTTTATTCTATATGTGGGGGCTTTTTAAAATCAATAGACTTTGTTCTTTTAGAGCGGTCTCAGGTTTACAGAAAAGCAGAGTGGGAAGTACAGAGTGCCCGTCCCCGCCCCCCCCAATCTCCCCACCCCTGCTCTCTTCTAACATCGCGCAGGGGTGCAGAGCTTATGACTGGATGAGCCAATAGGATACATTGTTAGTAACAAAACCCCTAGTTTACGCTAGGACTCGCTTTCAGTGTTGCACATTCCATGGGTTTGGACAATGTGTAGTGACACGTGTCCACCCTGACAGGATCACAGAGGGCTTTCACTGCCCTGAAAGGTTTATAGAAAAGCAGAGTGGAAAGTACAGAGTGCCCCCGCCCCCGCCCCCACCATATCCACCCCTCCTTCCTTCCTGAGCCCTCGGCGGCCACCGATCCTTTGGCTGTCTCCATACTTCTGCCTTCTCCAGAACGTCATATGCTTGGAATTACACAGTGTAGAGGCTGTGCAGATTGGCTCCTGTCACTTAGCGGTGGGCTGTGTTCCTCCGGGCCTTTGTAGCGCCGAGTAATACTCCACATCTGGATGCCCCGTGGGCTGTTTACGCAGTCACCTCGTGGGGGCCCTGTGGGCTGCTTCAGGGTCTGATGGCTCTGATGACGCTGCTGCAGACATCTGTGTGCAGGTTTTCGTGTGGTCGTAAATCTTCAGCTCTTTTGCATAAATGCCAAGAAACATGATTGGTTTGCACAGTTAGAGGATGTTTCCTGTTGTAAGAACCCGCCGAAGGAATGAGGGATTCTTTGCCAGCTGTACATCGTCTCTGGAGAAAAAGTGTCTGTCCAAATCCTTTGCCTATTTTTAACCTTTGAAAATCAGTTTTAGCAAAGTCTCAGGAGATAAAGTTAATATCTAAAAATCAATTATATTTCTGTATCCCAGGAAGGAATAATTGGAAATCAGTATTTTAAAAACAGTATCATTTATAATATCACCAAAACAAATGGAGTGCTTAGCAAACATCTGACGTCTGTGCGGGATCTATTGACTCAAAACTATAAAACACCGACGAAGGAAGTCAAGGAAGGTCTAACTGAGTGAGAGACTGAGTTTCTGGATTCAAAGATGGAACATTATGGGGATAGTTCTTCCCAAATTTATCTGTATACGCTGCACAAGACTAATCAAAAGACCAGCAGAACTTTTCACAGAGACCATCAAGCTGCTCCCAAAATTTATACGGGAAGGCAGACCAGCTTTTGGTTCTCTTGGCTCTGTTTTGCTATTTTGAACTTTAATGATAGATCTCTATCTCTGTCTCTATCTTTATTATTTCCTTCTTTCTGAGTTTGATTTGCTCCTTTTTTAAGGTTCTTAAGAAACCAAAGCCAGAAGCCTAAAGTACCCCTTGGAGGTCTTCTGGAAGGAAAGACTTCCGCTGCAGGTTTGAGATGCGTGCGCCCTCCTTACGCAAAAACAAAAATAACAGCAGTAGCCACTTGAGAACCAGCTCATGTCAAGGCCGTGCCGGTTACTCTCAACGGCCCCCTTCCCCAAAGCTTTGAAGTGTCTGCTCTCCGCAACGTTTCGGCGACCCTGGTTGGCGTGTGGATTTCTCATGGCCGCGCTGACGGCACAGAGAAGCTGAGGCGTCTGTGCAACCTGGCCACGCTCACCGGGGCAGACAGAGCGAGAGTCGGGCCTAACTGAAACTCATGGTGCCCTTGTCCGGTCAGTGCGTGGGTCTGTCCCACAGTCTTTGTGACAGCCTGCGCTCGCTCCCTGGGGTCACACGGCGAGGGACAGCAATGTGATTCCTGCCCTCGGAAACTTTCCGGCGAGTGCAGGAGGCAAAGCACACGGCCACACGGGCAGTGCTTTGAGCCGGGGTGTCCGGCAGGTGACCCCGCAGCATTAACACAGCTCTCTGCTTCCTAGGTGTATTTTGATGTTCTGGATCGCCAATCAGGAAGAGTCCTGGACAACTCCTTGATTTTCAACATTAGGGTCAGAGATGTGAACGATCACGCACCCCAGTTCCCTGAGGAGGAATTCAGCGTCAGTGTGAAGGAGAGCCACGACGCAGGTGGGTGAGGGGGGCGTCCGTCCGCTCCGGTCCCCGAAAGCTCTTCCTGCTTTGATTTTGAGGGGGTGCCCTAGCTGTCCTCAGGGAGATGGCTTACCATTCACATCCTGAAGGCCGCAGGTCCTGGACTCCAGCGAAATGCTTGGAGGTCTGTCTGGAAGCCTCCTTTTCTATGGCAATAAAATGATGTGGAAATCGTGTCTGTCGGAAAAGCTGACATGTAAAGACCAATCTAGAATAAGCCAGATGCAGCGAGGCAGAAAGCAGGGCTGAACGGCGGCCCGATGTTCTCCGTCAATTTCTCGCCTGTAAAATGGCAATGAAATGACATCCGTAATTTCTGAGCCGCAGATTCTGGGAGTCTTTACATCCAACCACTCTTTCTAAATGTACACGTATTTTAATAACAAAAAGGGGTTATTTATTTCACAAAATCGTCTTTAGAAAACTTGGAAAGTTCCAAGAAATTAAGACTGAAATCGAAAGCCTATTAAATACTTCCAACTGGAGAGAAGTATCATTAATGTTTTAGTTTCTATTCTTTTCAATATTTTTCTTTGCATTTTACATGTGTGTGGATGGAAACACACTGTACGTTATATTACCCACGTGTATATAATCCCAGATTTTTATAAATAATTACAAATGTGTATATGTATACATACAAACATTTTTCATCTTTATTATAGCACACAATGTAGATGGGCATATATCAAATATTTACACATGGATAGGTGTGCTTTCTTACATGGGTATATTTACACGGGAAGATTTATGAATTTTCTTTTCTAAAAGTGCACTTTCGCTCTTTGCAAACTAACAGTGTTCTCCTCCAGCATCCTGTTGCATAATACTTTATTTAACGGACGTGTTTTATGGTAACTAACCTCCTACTGTTAGATGTGCATGTTTTGTCCCCACTTTGTGTTGTTTTCACCAAATACGCTTCCATGAACGTTTTGGAGCTAAATCTGCGCCCCATTCAACCATCATTTACTCGGCACCCGTGCAGCGAGCGGCCGCCCACACGATCTCGGGCTGCCCCTCTCTCCGCTTCCAGCACGTCCGGGGGCCTGGCAGTGGTCCACCTTTGATCACTAAGTGCTTGCATGTGTTGATAGGTTTCTTGTCCATTTCTACAGATACTTGTTCTTTTCTTTGTCTACTTCCTGTTAGTGTGCCTGTCATTTTTCTTCTTGATTTTAACCTTCTTATTCTGTGTTAAGAATGTTTATGTCTGCTCTGTCTATGTTTTCCTGGTTTAAAGTTTTGTCTGTAGTGTCTTTTTTTTGTCACACATTTAAATATGCATCTGATATATCAATTCAGTCTTCTCTGTGTCCTGCATTTGTAATCATGATGAGAAAGTTCTTATGACTATATAAATATTCTTCTTTATTTTTTATGTTTTATAAGTTTTTATACATCTGTGGTTTGATTTTGTAAGTATTTAATCCATTCTGGTGTTTGCCTCAATGGCATTTACAAAGGGACCGTCATTCTGCTGGGCTGACGGGCTGCCTTTGGTCAATAGTAACCATTAAAACAATTCTTTCTAGGTCAACCCATTTTCCAGATGTTAGCGGTTGATTTGGATCAAGAACATACTCCAAATTCTCAAGTCCTTTATTCCCTTATTTCTCAAACACCATTACTGAAAGAAAGTGGCTTCTATATCAACCCTATCAGTGGAGAAATACGCCTCTCAGGATGCTTAGATTACGAGGTTATGTGGATTTTACTATTTTAAAAAAATGAAATGTGTTTTCTGTCTCTGAGCCCCAGATTTAGGATTTATGTTCGTAGTGGAAAACCCTCTGTGGCTGGGCTTGTATTGAGATTGTTATAAGAGATTATTATTATTATTTTTTATTAATACTTCCCTTTGCTGAATGGATTTCATTTCCTCCCCACATAGATGGCTTCGCGGTTTACCCTACTGGTCAGAGCAACGGATTCTGGAGAACCGCCGTTGTCATCCACGGCCACGGTCCACATCAACGTGGAAGAAGGCAACAACCACATGCCCACATTTGCCCAGGAGAACGTAAGGCACCTCGGCTTGCCCCGAAGGCCACATCCGTACATAAATGGCCCCAAGTCCCAGGCTCAGTTTCACTGAGGGAATTGGCCGTATCCCCCAAGATACACGGCATTCTCCAAAGTAACGTAAACTAGAATGAAGACGTCCGCCATGCTGACACAGAGTCATTCGGTTATAGACTGGGGAGCTTCCTTTTATTTTTTATTTATTTATTTTTTACTATTTTGTGCCAGAAACTGTGCTCAGAACATTTACGTGCATGCTTTCGTTTTCTTTCTTTCTTTTTTTTAAATGTATCTCTTTTTATTTTTTTAATTTTTTTTCTTTAGATAGATGTCTTTATTTATTTATTTTTTTCTTTTAACTTAATCTTTATTTTTTTAAATAGTTTATTTTCAAATTGGTTGCCATATAACACCCAGTGCTTCTCCCCACAAGTGCTCCCCACCATGACCATCACCCCCTCTTTCCCTCCCCCTCCCCCTTCAGTCCATGGTTCATTTTCAGTATTCAGAAGTCTCCCTTGATCTGTGTCCCTCACTCTTCCCCGCTCTCTTTCCCCCTTCCTCTCCCCATGGTCCCCTGCCAGGTCTCTCCTGTTAGACCTATGAATGCAAACATACGGTATCTATCCTCTGCCTGACTTATTTTGCTTAGCATGACACCCTCAAGGTCCATCCACTTTGCTACAAATGGCCATATTTCATTCTTCCTCATTGCCATGTAGTACTCCATTGTGAATATATACCACATCTTCTTGATAGTGGCAAATGGCATATCAGATAAAGGGCTAGTATCCAAAATATACAAGGAGCTCACTAAACTCCATACACGAAAAATGAATGATCCAGTGAAGAAATGGGCAGAAGACCTGAATAGACACTTCTCCAAGGAGGACATCCAGATGGCCAACATGCTTTCATTTCTAATTGTTAGGACTAGCGCCTGATTCCCGTGTGATAGACGAGGACACGGAGGCACAGGGAAGAGATCCATGCTCACCGCCCATGAGATTTCTCGACTCCACACTGTTGATGTGGGATGGGAACTCACGGTCGTGGGGCCGGGGAGGCCGCCCAGCACGCTGCCCGATGTTTCGTAGCATCTCCGACCTCCACCCACGAGATGCCAGTGGGCCTCCCGGTGTGATGCCCAAAAACATCCGCAAACATTGCCCTGTGTCCCCTGGGAGGCCAAGTTCTTGAGAATCTAGACCTGAGCCTTCAACCAACCTCCAGACCTAGAACAGGGCGGACGAGCAGGTGGGCTCTGGCTCCGCCTCCTCAGTTCGTCTGCTCTGGAGACGGACGTGGGGTTTCCTGTGCTGCACATCCCCGTGCTTGAAGACAGCACTGAAACCCCTGTTCCAGGCCATTTGGAAACGCCACGCCCCTTGAGATCCGCAAGGTTACTAAAAACACTCAGGATCTCTTCCCTATTTTGTATTTTGTGCTCTTCCGTATGAATTTTTCAAAGAAAAATATCCATTTTATTTCTTTCTCCTGACCTCTCTCAGTGAGAACTTTCTGGAAGACCTAGTGAGATTCCCAACCCAGCACCTCTCCTTCCCACACCCCAACCCAACACACACACACACACACACACACACACACTCTTAACCGTCTGCTCCCTGGGGATGGAGTTTTGCTGATCTTCTTCACAACCCCTATGACAGAATCTGGCACATCAATTATTTGAAAAAGCATCATTTAAAATTTATACATTTATTTTTAATGTTTATTATTTTTGAGACGAGACAGAGCATGAGCAGGGGAGGGACAGAGAGAGAGGGAGGGAGACACAGAATCTGAAGTAGGCTCCAGGCTCTGCGCCCGACACAGGGCTGGAACTCATGAACCTTGAGATCATGACCTGAGCCAAAGTCAGATGCTTTAACCAACTGAGCCACCCAGGCACCCAAAATAATTGTTAAATTGTGTAGACAAGGGGCTCCTGGCCTGTTCAGTCAGTAGAACGTGAGACTCTTGATCTTGGGGTTGTAAGTTGTAGCCCCGTGTTGGGTGTAGAGATTACTTACAAATAAAATCTTTAAAAGAAAATTGTATAGACCAAAGCGGAAATGATATCAAATGAAAACACCCCACCAAACAGTATAGAATAACTGAAAAGCGAGATTTATTATGTTTCGACCTTGTTTGCAAATCTTTCTCCGGTTGAGTAAAAGCTCTGCTCTGAACCCAGGGTGGGGAAAATGCGAGCTGTTTGGATGTACTCGTCAAAGAGAAATTATCCTGTCACCTACGTACTGAGCAAAAGCTCACAATCTGTGTGTGTCAGAAAAAGGATTGCCTTAATCTAGCGATCCGAAGAGTTCCATTTTAGGAGAAGAGTTAGGATTTTTCTTAAACTAGGATGTGTTTTATTATTTTAAATATTCTTAGAAAAATAGTGCATTGTGTTGGATTTAAGAGCACTTTTAATGTCCTTCAGCTGTAGACACAAGTCACAGGCAACAGGGAGCAGATGCAGGACCCAGGTCTGCTGGATCAGGCAGGGTTTCAAATCGCTTGAGGTCAAGTTCAGTGGCAAGAAAATAAACACCCATGGTAAATCAAACTCAATGCACTGTTTTCCTGAGAATTTAATAGCCATGTTGTTGTGCATTTTTTTCTTGCTTCCTTTCTCAACTGTGTTCCCTTATCCCCATGACATGGAAATGACGGTTGCCTCACCCAGTATAAGGTTCAGATTTCTGAAGGCCGTGCCAGCCCGGGCGTGTTGCGTCTCCTGGTCCAAGATGGTGACTTCCCGTTTACGTCGGCTTGGAGAGCAAAATTCAACATCTCACGTGGCAATGAAGAGGGACATTTTGACATTCTGACTAACCCCAAGACCAATGAAGGGATTTTAAACGTTATCAAGGTAAAGGCATCCGGGAGTGTGCACCTGCCGTCGGCCACAGGTGTTGGGGCCCCTTTCGGCAGGAGTCTTGGGAGCGGGAG
Organism: Mungos mungo; assembly: GCA_004023785.1. Lineage (NCBI taxonomy): Eukaryota > Metazoa > Chordata > Mammalia > Carnivora > Herpestidae > Mungos > Mungos mungo. Next base: position 61,565 of record PISW01003442.1, on the reverse strand, counting down.
GCCTGCTGTCTGCCCAGCATGTCCAGTGTCCCCGCGACACCCAGCGACAATGGCAGGCTGTGTCACCCCCCCTCGGCCTTTTGGACTTTGGGTCTCCTCTCACCAAAATTAAATCGATACTAAAAGTTAGTTTTCTGAGACAGTGTTAAGTACTTCAATATTTAATTTTCTTGTTGTTTGAGACACAATTTAATAGATTTTTTAGGCCCTAAAGCATATTTTTTTTCTGATGTGATAAAATGATTTAAAACATTTTCTCTAATCCTGAGAGTTCATCTTTTTTCTTTCCTTCTGAGTTTAAAAGACATTAGAACATTTGCACGGACCCCTAAAAGTATTGTGGGCCCCCTGGCCCTTTGCTGTGTGCCTGTTGAGTTGACCCTGCAGGAGAGCACATTATTTTGTCATTTTACTGATGAGGAAACCCGAGCCCAGAGAGGTTAGGCTGTTTTCATGAAGTCACACAGCTGGGGTTCCCACTGAGGCAGTCTGACGCCATTGCTCTTCCCCTGACTCTCAGCTCGACCCTGGAGTGACCCTGGCACCAGGCTGGCGAGTCAGGTTCACAGCCCGCCCTGAGTCGGTGGGTCTGGGGTGGGGCCCGAGCTTCTGTCTGGCAGAGGAACAGCCTCCCGGTGGATGCCCTCGGGACAGAGCACGCTGTGAATAGCAGGGTGTCGATGCCAGCTGCCCCGGACTGAACACCTCAAATAATTCCTGGCTTCCCCATCCTTTTAAGGCGCTGAGCACTCTGCACCCTGAGTAACTGTGGTCATTAGGATCTGCATTTCCTTAAGCTCCCTGTGTTGTTTGTTTTGTTTTGGCTGCAGAGTCACCTGGTTAATGTTGCATTAGGTGATGGTTTCTGTTGCATTTTTCATTCCCCTCTGATGGATGGTGCATCTTTCCAACCAGGAGGGGGTGGGTGAGAAAACCACCCCATAAATGATTTGAACAGGAGCTGGCTGCTGTCTTTTGATCATTACCAAAGGCAGCGTAAACAATCAACGAAGCGCAAAAGCCGCGTGCTGCCAGTGCATGGCCGCCGAGCCCTCTCCGGCCAGAGAGGCAGCAGGTGCTAACAGACCGTCTCTCTGGGACTTGCAGCCCTTGGACTACGAGGCCCACCCCGTGCGGCGCCTGGTCATCACCGTGGAGAACGAGGCGCTGCTCTTCTCCTGCGAGGGGGGCCGGCGGCGGGGGCCCCGGGAGGCGGCGGCCAGCGCCACCGTGAGCGTGCAGGTGCTGGACACCAACGAGCCGCCGGCCTTTCAGCCCAGGAGCTTCGTCGTCACCGAGCTCGATGGCGCCGGGCCTGGAACTCAGCTGGGAACATTTCACGCTACAGATCCAGACAGCGCCGCCGGCCAGATAAGGTGAGAAGGGCCTGGGAAGGGTGGTCGCGGGCGCAGAGCCGGCTGCTGCTGGGAAGCTGCGCTCGGGTGCGGGTGTGCCGGCGAGGCCGCCCGCAGGCCCGGGTTCGAGGCCGTCTTCCCCCCGGAGCTCCCTCTGACCCCACCAGCTGGGTTCACGTGCTCATCTTCCTTTGCACTTAACGTATATCGCTTTGAAACTGGTTTCCTCGAATTAAAATAATTTGTTATGCATTTTGATCTCCCTTTTTACTAATGGTTGTAAACAGGCAGCCCCTCTGACTTCTGGGGAGTGGGAGTGGTGGGTTTTTTAAATTGTGGTAAAATATATCCAACGCAAAGTTTACCATTTTAACCATGTTTTTGGTTATTTATTTATTTATTTATGTTAAGAGAGAAAGAGCGTGGTGGGGAGGGGCAGAGACAGAGAGGGAGAGAGAATCCCAAGCAGCACGGATCCCCACACGGGGCTCCATCCCATAAAATGTGAGATCATGACCTGAGCTGAAACTAAGAATTGGAACCTTAACCAACAGACCGACCCAGGACATCCTCTTTTTTTCTTTTTAAAGTTTATGTATTTATTTTTGGGAGAGACAGAGAGAGAGAGAGAATGAGAAAGAGAGAGGGAATCCTTAGCAGACTCCACATTGTCAGCACGAGCCTGACTTGGGGCTCAAGCTCATGAACCATGAACTCACGACCTGAGCCCACATCAGGAGTTAGACCCGTAACCAACTGAGGCACCTGGGTGCCCCCCTCGTAACCGTATTTCAGTGCACGGTTCAGTGACACTAAATACTTTCACGTTATTGTGTGACCATCCCCGCCGTCTGTCTCCAGAACTTTTTGATCTTATGAAACGGAGACTCTGTCCCCATGAAACAAGATACCCCCGCTTCTCCCAGACGCTGGCAACCAGCACGCTGCTTTCTGTCTCTACGGGTTTGACTGTTCTAAGAACCGCAGGAAGTGGAATCACACAGCGTTTGTCTTCTTGTGGCTTATGCCGCTGAGCGCAAGGTCCTCCAGCTTCGCCCACGCGGTAGCACGTTGCTGACCTTCCTTCCTTCCCAAGGCCGAGTCACAGCCCCTGTCTGTATGGACCGCACTGTGCTCATCCATTCATCCGTGGCTGTGTGCACTTCAGCGGCTCAGTGTTTCGCTTTTACAGATGAAAGTTGCTGGAATCCCCGGGAAGACGGCAGAGCCGGAAGCAGCAGGAATAGTCTCCCCATCGGGACAAGCGCTCTGGGAGAATCCGTCCCACGACTTATTCTGGAACTCGGGATTCTGTTGAAGATTTGCAACTCCCAGGGAAGGCTTGGATGGGAAACTGAGGTTAATTTTGGTCAATGATGGCTCTGTGCACCACACCACAGCCGCAGGAGACCGTGTACGTGCCCCTGGAACAGCCACACGCACAGTGCAGGAGCCGGAGTGGGCGCAAAATCCTCTGTCCTCCCGGAACCAGCGATCTGAGCTGTGCTCACCTGCTTTCAGTCCCCCAGGAACAGACAAAGAGGTGGGCGGCCATTTGCTTGCCCCTCCCACCCCCTTGTTGCAAGTCCCCTCCCCCCTTCAGCTAAAGCGGCTTCAGGGGATTTGAAGGGCAGATGCCTTACTTCCCCCTCTTCATTTTTTGCTTTTTCCTGTTTCAGGAGCCAGACGTGACAGGCCAGGAGGAAAGCACATGTAGGAGGGAAATTGGAAGGTGACCAAGCACGCCCAGGGACAGCTCAGGGCGAAGGCGTGAGAGGGCACAAGGTCGAGAGGTTGATCCTCAGCACAGAGATAGCCTATGACGGTCAAACAGACAGACAAAAATAAAATAAAGACAATCAGGAGAATCAGAAAACCTTGGGAAGGGGGAGAATGTGGTTTCCAGAGTTACCACATTATGGGATCCAAATATCCAGTGCTCAAGGGAAAGAAAAAAATCACAAGGCACATGAAGAAATAGGAAAGTAAGGCTCATTCAAAGGGAAAAAAACCAGATCAACAGAAATTGTCCCTGAAAAATAGCTGATGGCAGATGGGTTGGACAAAGACTTTAAAACAGCTGTCTTCAAAGTGCTCAAAGAGGTGTGGAAATGGTGGGGGAAGCCCAGAGACAATGCGTGAACGAGGTGGAAATGTCAATAAGGAGACAGAAAACGTAGCAGGAAATGAGAACAGCGATGAAGGGCTTACTGTAAGAACACTTCATACGTTTACAGAGCACAATCTTTTAAAAAATTTTTTTTTATTTTTGAGAGGCACAGAGAGACAGTGCAAGCAGGGGAAGGGCAGAGAGAGAGGGAGACACAGAATCGGAGGCAGGCTCCAGTCACTGAGCTGTCAGCACAGAGCTGATGCAGGGCTCAAACCCACGAACCGTGAGATCATGACCTGAGCCAAAGTCGGACGCTCAACCGACTGAGCCACCCAAGCGCCCCCAGATCATACTCTTTAATCAAAAGACAGAGATCGACAGCATGTATAAAAACATATGGTCCAGGGGCCCCTGGGTGGCTCAGTTGGTTGAATGTCAGACTCTTGATTTCGCTGAGATCACAATCCTAGGGTTGTGGGATCAAGCCCCGAGTTGGGCTCTGGGCTAACAGCATGGAGACTGCTTGGGGTTCTCTCTCTCTCTCTCTCTCTCTCTCTCTCTCTCTCTCTCTGCCCCTCCCCCACTGTGCATGCTATCATGCTCATGCTCGCTCTCTCTTTCTCTCTCAAAATAAATAACTAACTATGGTCCACCTGGATGCCATCTACAAGAAACTCACATGCAGATCCAAACACACAAACAAGTCCCCTGACACTGTGCACAGAAATCAGCTCAAACGGCTCAGGACCCAAATGTAAGACCAAACTTGATAAACACTCTTAGAGGAAAGCAGAGGAGAAAAGCTCCATGACCTGGATTTGGAAATGATGTTTTGGACGTGACACCAAAAACACAGATCACACAGGAAAAAGGAGCCAAATAGGACTTCATGAAAATAAGAACACCTTGTGCAGTAAAAGACACTGTTCATGGAGGACACAAGTGACGCATGGATGGGAGAAAGTATTTGCGAGTCCGATATCGGAGAAGGGATTAATATCCAGAATACATGAAGAACTCCTCGACTCAACATCAGAAAAACCCAAACAAGCAGATCCCAAAGGGGACACAGGACCTGAATCTACGTTTCTCCAAAAAAAGATCTAGGAATGGCCAATCAGCACACGAAAAGATAGGCGACATCACTAATCATGTGGGAAATGCAATTCAGAACCACAAGGAGATGCCGCCTCACACCCATCAGGGCAGCTGCTATCAAGAAACCAGCAAGCAAGCGGGGGTGCGGATGTGGAGAAATTGGATCCTTTGTGCACAGTTGGTGGGAACGCAAGTTGGTGCAGCCACTGCGTGAAACAGTGTGGCCGTTCTCCAGAAAATTCTCAGCAGGACACCGTGTGATCCGTAATCCCACCCTGGGTGTGCACTCCCAGAATGCAAAGCAGGACCTCAAAGAGATATTTGCACACCCACGTTCAAAGCTCCATTATTCACGATAGCGAACATGCCAAACCAACCCAAGTGTTCACGTAAGGGTGAGTGGACAAGCGAAACGGGGTGTATAGATAAGGGAAAGTTATTCGGTCTTACAAGGAAGGGAATTGCGTAATAGGCTACACACGGACGAACGAACTTGTGCACTTTACGCTCAGTGACATAAGCCAGACGCAGAAAGAGTCCGCTGACAGCTTCCCACACGACTCGTGACAGGATCTGTGTCTGGCACGATAGATGTTGATTTGCCTTTTGACGTAACTTTTTAATTTTAAAAATTGTGTGTGTTTCCTTCTACAAGATACAAACTGGCTCACGATCCGGAGAATTGGGTCACTGTAGACGAACTCTCAGGAGCAGTCACCACCAGGAAGCAGGTTGACCGCGAATCCCCTTACGTAAACGAGAGCTTTTACAGAATCGTCGCCCTCGCGATTGACAATGGTAAGTGGTGACCCCAAACCAGGGGGGTGTTTCCTGGCTTCCTGAGGGAAAAGAATTCTAGTGGGAGTCTTTCAGCCCAACTGGGAAAACTACAAAATAAACCCTTTAATCACTATGCACCTACCGGCACCCAATTTTTTAATGTTTATTTATTTTTGAGAGAGGGGGTGTGGGGCAGAAAGAGGGAGACACAGAATCGGAAGCAGGATCCACGCTCTGAGCTGCCGGCACAGAGCATGATGCGGGGCTCGAACTCGCAAACCATGAGATCATGACCTGAGCTGAAGTTGGACAACCAACTGAGCCACCCAGGCGACCCCCTCCTTTTTTTTAAATACTGGCAACTATTTTTGATGATAATGTTCGAAATGGCAGACTAGGGGCAAATGCCATGGGACGAGGGACAGTATTCTTTCAGAAGAGATGATTAACCACCATCAGACCCAGGGTCTGTTCCATCTGGACATAAAACAGCTCTTCAGCTCTGTCTCAAAGCCGGTGGTGTGCCTGTACTTGGAATGGCTTATAAACTCTGGCAAATGCGACTGTATGAGACAAATTTGTCATAAACCAGCTTGGGCAGTTCTGTGAACTTTTAAATCTGCCGAAACACAAAGTTGAATAAATAACAACTTTCAAATAACTTTGATTAATTGTCTTGGAGGACATCTGTGAATTCAGACCCAGGTTTTAAGGGATATGTAGGTGTATACCGCATTTGTACGGTTAACGAGTAGAACGTTGGCTAGGAAGGTGGTCAATCTGTATTCCCAGTCAGTTGTTTTTTTTTTTTAATTTATTTTGAGTTGGAGGGGTGTGGAAAGAAAGAATCCCAAGCAGGCTCCACGTCATCAGCACAGAGCCTGCTGGGGGGCTTGATGCCAGGAACCTAAGATCATGTCCTGAGCCGAGATTAAGAGTCGGAAACTTAACAGACTGAGTCCCCCAGGAGCCCCCCATCAGCCTTAAGTGAGGAGAAAGAAAGGGGGGACCCATATTCCAGGGACCTGAAGAAATAATTTAGTGGGGTCCAGAGGACCCATTACCTAGTGTGCCTGGGTGGCTAATGCCCCGCAAAACCGTAGTGACAACCAAGACACTGACGTGGACACAGCCAAGACGCAGACCATTTCTGCTGGCGCGTCACACCCGTTGCTCTCCCGGCCCACCCCCTTCCTGACTGCTGGGATGATTGACACCTGGAAAAACAAAAGATTCTGCTCCACCGGGTTCTACAAATGACTTCGGGGGGCAAGTGTTTTGTCCATGTGTCCTGCCCAGATATTCCGCATTTTCAAAACAGCAGGAAAACAGGCCAGACACCCGCTTCCTGTAACGAGTACGACTTGGAAAGGGAAAAGGAGTCGGCGTCTCTGTGGACTGGCTCTCTTCCCCGGGGGACTGCAGTGCTCCCCCGCCAGGGGTTAATTAGTGCGCACGGAGCAGGCTCTTCCATTAATAAGCAACCCTTCCTGGAATTCCTCTGTTCCAAGGCCTCCCGCCACAGACGGGGACGGGGACCCTGATGCTTTTCCTGTCCGACGTCAATGACAACGCCCCCGCTCTCCACGCCCATTCTCGATCCGTGGAGGTCTGTGAGTCTGCGGCGAACAAGGCTCTCCTCCTGGAGGCGGACGACGGTGACCTGGAGCCCTTTGCAGACCCGTTCACGTTTGAGTTGGACAGCTCCGGGAGGAAGGTGGACGACACGTGGAAACTGGGGGAAAACCGGGGTGAGTATTTGTTCTGGCCAATGGCAAAGGATTGGAGGCAGCCTGACTCTCACAGACCCAGGCAAAAAGGGACTTAGTGGCGTTACGTCACCGAGAAGGACGCCAGGTAAGCCCGTGTCCCAGCAGAGCGGGGCCTAGGTGCTCAATGGACATCCCTGCACAGTGTCTGTCAATACCGTGACTCTGCCTTTCTCCGGGTCCCTTCGGTTTCAGGCAGGCTCTGGGCTGGCAGGGCGGCTGCTGGGAGTCCCTCGGACCCATCCTAGCACCTGGCAAGAGGACTTCTATCGCTGTGTGACTTGGGCCACCTGCTGGGAGTTGGGAGGGGCCGATATGGTGATGGACTGGTTCTGAGCCCACACCGGACCGTGTGGGATCTGGGCTTCGCACCTGCTGACTCACCCGGGCCGGGGGTTCAGGAGGTGTGGGTCTCCCGAAGGAAATGTGGGTGCTGTCACCAGGGGGAACCACTGCGTCCCTTGTCAACGTTCTCCTTTGAGCTTCTACCAGCGTGTCTGCGGGATGTGCATGTGTCTTAGACGAAACCCTGAGCTCACGTTTACAGTTCCCAGTAGTGAAACATTGAACTTTGCCCCGGAAGAGCTCTGGTTTTTCCCCTTGGCTTCTGGGAGTTAACCTCTAGGCCCTTGGGATGTCCTGCCTGAAAGGGGTGTCTCTGCTTACCTTGGGTCTTGGCTTAGGGTGGGGGGCTTTGGGTCCTGTGGGGGTCCGTCAGTCTCCAAGAGCGCCGGAGACGGAGGTCAGCCATACGAGTGGCCAGCCAGGTTTACAGGACTGAGTCTTGATACAGATTCTGGTCACAAGGCTCAGGTGAGCTCCCCTGCTTGGCACTGCTCCAAGAATGGTGTCACTTACCGGTGCGGGAAGTGACACCATCCTGACGCTGTGGACACTTCTCTGGCTCTGCCCTGTGTGCTTCTTGACTTGACTGATTTTAATCTTTATCCGTTTGCTGTGATAAACCAGAACTATGGGCAGACAGCCTTAGGGAGTTCTCTGGGTCCTTTGGGAGAAGGTTCAGAGCTGAGCGTGGCTGAGGAGCCCCAGGCTTGCGGCAGGTGTCAGGAGTGGGGGCGGTCTTGCTGACTGTCCCCTCTCACTTCGAAGTCGGCTGACTTTTGTGCAGAGCCTTGGCACACAGCAGGCACTTCGTAAACACTTGCTGAGCGGGTGGGCAAATGAACGAGTGCAGCGCATGCCCAGTCCGTTTCCCTTTGCAGGTCGGTCGGTCGAACTTTGGATGTTGAGAAGGCTCCCCCCGGGGAGCTACTTGGTGCCACTGCTCATCAGAGACAAACAGGGACTTTCCCAGAAGCAGACTATCCACGTGAGGGTCTGTTCCTGTCCTGACGGAGTCACATGTGTGGAGCCTTTGGTGGCAGGAGATGGGCTCCTCGCGAGGACCCTGGTCCCCCTCTTCGCGGCGTTCTTCGTTCTGACAGGTCGGTGGTCTGCAGGGACTGGCTCCTCCCCTCAGCCTGTCAGCCAGCAGCACGGAGTCCTCCCTCTGGGGTGGGGAGCAGATGGCAGAGAACAGTGGGATGGCTTGAGAATGACCCCTAGGCTCATCGGCGTCACGGACTCAGATCCGAGGTTCCCAGCCTGGTCGGACATGCTGCCTGGCTGGCGAAAACAGGTCCTGTTCCACAGGCAGCTGCTGATAACCACGGAGCCCGTAGGTGACCCTGCGGTCTGTGGTAACGCCGGGGCCGCCCTGTACAGACGTTTAGGCTCCTGGGCTGGGAGGAGGCTGCTAAGGAAGCTAGATTTTTCAAACAAACAGTACAATGTTAGCGATCGCATGATATCAACCAGCAGTTACCCGACACCTGCTCGGCCCCACGCGGTGCTGATTCTGTAGCTACAGAGATGATGATGACACAGCTTGGCCGTGTCCCTCCACGGCCGACTCACTGTCCCGCCCGGTCTCCTCTTAGTCGCCGTGCTGCTCCTGCTGCGCTGTGATTTTCGGTCCGAAGCCAAGGGGCACAGGGGCTCCGTCCCGCACGACGAAGGCCAGCAGTCGCTGATCACATACAATGACGAGAGCAAAGCTGTCCCGACGCAGGTATGGCGCCTGACGCGGCGTGTCCCCCGCCGGCGACGTCCGTGGCTCACGCGCACGTTTCCCGGTTCATCGCGCCCTCTCTCTCGACTCTTCGTACACATTGTTGAGTAGCAAATGGGCAAAAAATGTCCTCGTGAAAGTGGTCCAGTGCAACCACATTGATTGCTGTGTTAGGTCAGTCATTCTCAACCAGGGGTGATTTAGCCCCCCAGGGTCACTTGGGGTGTCTGGAGACAGTTTTGATGGTCATAACAGGTTAGGGTGGGTTGTGTTCTTGGCTTCCAGGGGGTGGAGGGAGGCCGAGGCTGTCACCGAATGTCCTCTTGTGCACAGGACGGAGAAGGGGCTGACCCGAACTGTCGGCGGTGCTCAGGTGCAGAAGCCTTGCTTAGAGGCCAATGGCGTCTGCCAGGGGGAGCTTCCCTAGATGGAGAGAGGGTGAGGCAAACCCGTGAAAGGCCGGGGGGGGGCAGCAGGGAGGCAGAACCCGGTCCCCCGCCCTCGCCCGGCCGAGGCTGGGCACAGAGCTCGCTGGCCTGGCAGGGACCAGCTTCTCATCCGCTTCGTCATACTGAGCATGCTGTTCAACCTCACATCCTCACCCGTGAGCCAGGGCTGGTAAAATCAACCTTAGAGCTGGGCTGTGGGTCAAAGACCTGCCCGTGAAAGCATCTCACCCTCGCCAAGACCCAGGTGCTCAGCAGGTAACTGATGGGTTTTCAAAGCTGCTGCTGCTGACGCCGACCTTGCTGTGTGTCCTCACAGCAGCCCCGGGCTGGGGTTGGCCGGGCAGCGCTGCGAAGGTGCCGTGAGCGATCGGTCTGTCTTCACTTGGAACTAAGGGTGGTTGGCGTACAAACTGAAAGCCAAAGAAACGTGCGAAGGAAACACCATCTTTCCTGTGCGGCGGATACGGGATGCCCGTCTTGCTGTTGTCTCCGATCTCCACCCACAACTTTCTCCTGGAAGAACAAGACTTGTCGCCCCAAGTGGGACGTTTTGGGAAAAGACAGTCCAACTCACGTTGGCATCGCACTTGAGCAAATAGGGAGACGGTCTCAGAAGTGATGGGCGGTTGGAGAAGCGGGTCGACCCAGGCCCCTGGGGCTCCTCTCGCGCTTGCTCTTCCTTCTGGTGTGAGGGAAAGAGGAAGTGGCCACCTTGGGCCGTGGCGCAAGGTGCACCCACAAAGGTCTGCTCTGCGCCTTCCTGGCATGGGGTCGAGAAGGCAGAAGGACAGTCTTCAGATAGCTGGACCCCCAGAAGAGTCCCCCCACCCCCAGCAATGAGAGCAGCACTTAAGCCTTGTGAATTGTTGTGTAATTTGGAGAAGGAAGCCATCTTGACAAATAGCGGAGCTTTGTGAGGCAGACAGGGTCCCTTGTCCTGGGCAGCTCCACTCGGCGCTGATACCCAGTTGTCCAGGAAGATGGGCACAGCTCCAAGGCCAGGCTCAGCCTCCAGGCCGGGCTGGAGCAGAGTCAGCCGAGCTTGGAGGAGACCAGTGGGGAAGTCACCTCCTCCAGCACCGTCTGTGGGCAGAGCCTCGGTGGAAGATGGCGCCCGGGTGCTGTTTTCGTCAGCCAGTTGTCTCCTGGGGAAGAGGAAGCAGCTAGCAGAGCAGAGTGTGTGGAGGGGAAGCTTGGTCATTGCAGAGCAGAGGACAGGCACGCTGGGTGGGATCCGGTGGCAAGATGGCCCCGGTCGAGGATCAGCTGTCAGAGGGATGAGAGAGCCCCACCCAGGACGTGGGGTCCTGTCCATGTCTCGTCCCAAGATGTCCTTCCCCTTGCCTCCCCCTCACAGTTCAGGACATGCCCCCACTTCTACCGTCATATCGTTACGGCTCTGAGGCCTGGGATCCAGAAAATCTGGGCTTGGATTCCAAAGGCACATAGGCTAACTGAGCCTTGGTTTTCCTATATACAGAGAAATTAGCAATGTTCTCTCAGGTTCGTTGAACAATTTAATCAAACATCAAGTGAAGTCTTTAGCTTTGGCTAGGGCATTGGCATTGAAAGTGGCTGCCAAGGGGCGCTGGGGGGCTCAGTCGGTTGAGCATCTGGCTCTTGATTTCTACTCGCGTCATGATATCACAGATCACAGGTCGTGAGACTGAGCCCCACATCAGCTCCACGCTGGGTGTGGAGCCTGCTCGGGATTCTCTCTCTCTCTCTCTCTCTCTCTCTCTCCCTCTGTCAGCCTCCCTCTTCCCCCATGCTCACATGCTATGTCTCTCTCTCTCAAGTAAAAAGAAAAAAAGAGTGGCTGCCAATATGAGTATTATTAATAGAAAGTACTACTGATGTCTTTGCCACACTGGTAAGCAAGCCATTTCAATGTGTACACACTTCTCCGTCGCCCACCTCCCCTGAATATTCCACGTACATCCGTGCACCCAGGGACGGTCTGTGCTCTTGGGAGGACTTGCTTCGTACAAGATGCCACTTCGGATCCGACCATGTCGTGCTCTGCGGCTGGGCGGCCCGATCGAGATGGACTGCAAGACTAAGACCAAGAAGAGAGCTCCAACGCCCGCTGCACTTGGGCCCTAGGTGGATCCTTGTTGCAGAGGAACGAACAAGGTGTTACACACAGGACCGCCCAGCCCCGGGGACCCCGAGAGCATCGCCATGAGCTGTGGAAGAGAATGAGCTTTGGATTCGGAGGCCCTCTCAAAACAGGAGTCCTTCCCCATCATGTCCCGTGAGACGCGGAACCCCTAGAAACCCCTGGCCAGCAATTCCGAGGCAGTTGTCTGGATTTACGGGATGGGCGAGTTTTCCAGAGTCTGGATGCGTTGGGAGGGTGTTGATCCATGCTGGGGACGTCATTCCTTGCTCTCTGCTTTTATGTCTGCCATCTGTAATTTCAGCCCCGTCCTTTTTCTTTCCGTGTGCCCGCAGGGAAGTCTAGATGCCAGGGATCAGATGTTCCTGTTGTTGGACAAGGCCAAAGTGGAGGCCAAGCTGGGTGCTCAGGTTTAGGCCAAAGAGAGGCTCTGCCGAGGGTCCCCATGGCAGGGAGCACCCACCCCGCATCCCAGATGTCCCTCTTCGAGCCCGCTCCGAGCCTGCCTGCACCCCAGCCTCCCCTGCAAAGCCCCGTGACTCCACTAGACCTCACAGGCCAGCGACATCCGACCCCGGGCCCAGATTTCAGCCTGACCGGTGCCGCCTTCACGGCTTTCTGCCCCTCACATACGCCACCCGGGCCAGCGTCCTTTTAACAACAGTTCTTTCTCTCAGTGGACTTCTGTCTGGTTAAAGCACGTTTCTTTAAACGGGAAATTCTATATTTCAAGAGTAAACAAAAAACGAGTTTTACCTGTTGAAGAGCCAAGAAATGGAAAATGGACATAATTGAACCAGAACCCCATAATTCTGGGTAGAAAACGTCACCTGCCAGAGGCTCAGGTCTCTGAGGAAGGCAGAGCCGGCAGAGCCATGCTGTCACCACATGGAGACACCCCCCCCCCCCACGTGCCCTCAGGAGTGTGGATGAGGAGTCAGAGCGGGAAGCCTCGTCTCACCATGTTCCCTCTTCCCCCACTGGCGAAATCTCCCCTTTCCTATGCCAGACAAGCCCACTTCCAAGGATAGTGAGTTAATCCGGGGCTGCTATAAACTACTGAGCAGGAGCTTGGCTGGGAGCACCCCGCCCGCCAGTCTGCACCCCTGGGGGAGGACTGCTCGGTCTCTCTTGCACACCTTGCACACCGATACTGTGTGAGCCGAGCCGGCAGGCCTGTTAGCTTCCGGAGGCCAGAAGAGTCACTCCTGACAAGCACAGAGACAGCTCTGATTTACGGAGTGCGCCCTGGGTGTGCACCCCGCAGGCCCCGTCCGGCTGGCTGGTCCCCAGAAGCCCTGGGGGGGGTCACCTTGCCTCCCCGTCTCCGGGGGAGGAAGCCGAGGTCCGCCGCTTCCGGTTCTCCATGTGCCCCCGGGCTCCCTTCACGGAGGCCTGCAGATACTCATGGCTTCTCTGGTCAAATCTGCTACCCCTCACCCACCTTCCCTCGGGCAAGGCGTCACTTATGACTTACTGGGCAACCTGGTATTTTAAAATCTGCTGCAAGAATGAACTCTGTTAAAGCATCGTTAAGAACCCTTGCCTGCTTTAGTCTCTTGGAAATTTTGTTTTGCTATTGAAGGGCCTAACAAAATACTAGACCCACAGCAGAAATTGCCGACAGCCCCATCCCTGAATCCAGTTTCATTGGTCTGGGTCAAGGGCTAGGTCTTGGGCATGCGTGTCCTTGATTTTCGGCATCCGTAGTGTTAGGGATGGAATGTTCACGTCCCGGCCTATAGTCACGGGGGCCACACGCTCCGTTTCTCCACCTTTCCCCGCCCACCCCTCGTCCTCACACTAGCTGCTATTTGCACAGGAGCACAGAGCAAGGGGAAGGTGTGGAGGGACGCACATACACGCTCTGTTGGCAACTGGAGGGAAGTGTGTTATCTTCTGAGTAAATCAGCAGCCCCCTCCTCTCTCCCCTAGCCCCCCACCCCCCAGGATGTACACGATGGCCTTGAACCTACAGCGAGGGCATCCGACCAGGAATACTTTGTCCTGGGGACTCCAGAGCGTTACAGAAGTTCACTGCCTGTTGTGGTAAGAACCGCTAATGACTGACAGTTGGTTTCCTTGAGAGGCAGCCCTTCTAGAAGATTCTGTGATGCTGGTAGGACATCACAATGAAAACCTTCCCATTTATCTAACTAGCTATGGTTATCGTTGGCTGTTAAGAGCTGCTACTTGATAGTTCTGATCAAATATGATGCTTTTTTAGAACACCCGCAAAGAAATATAGTTTGTGTGTGCATCTGAGGGTACCTGAGAGAATCCGTCATCAAGTCCCCAAATTTCGGCCGACTGCATCGTGTCTTCACGTACTCTGTTACGAATTCTAGAACTATTGCTCTGATTTTTAACATGATTTTCTGGGAGGAGCCTGGCTGCTCAGTCGGTGGAGCACGTGACTCTTGATCTTAGGGCTGTGAGTTAGTTGCCCATGCTGGGCGTGGAGCCTACGTAAAAAATAAAATAAAATAAAATAAAATAAAATAAAATAAAATAAAATCTTAAAAAATTGGTTTTTCTGAAATAGTTTGGCTTGCAAGAAGTTGTAAAAATAGGTCAGAAAGTTCCTGTGTACCCTTCATGCAGCTGCCCCCAAGGGTAACAGAACTGTAAGGTTTTATCATAACCAGGAAACTGACTTTGGTACATTACTTTTTTTTTAAATTTTATTTAACATTTATTTTTGAGAGAGAGAGAGAGCGAGCAAGCACAAGTGGGGGAGGGGCAGAGAGAGAGGGAGAGAGAGAATCTCCAGCAGGCTCCACATGGTCAGCGCAGAGTCTGATGTGGGACTTGAACTCAGGAACAAGAGATCATGACCTGAACTGAAATCAAGAGTCGGAGGCTTCACCAACTTTGGCCCCCAGGTGCCCCGGTCCAACCCTATTAATACAAATCTCAAATAGGGACCTTATTTGGACTTCACCAGTATAACTAGGTATTATTTTAACAAAAAATGTACATTTTTGACAAGAACTAAAAGAGGTATTCAAGGTCCAAAAAGCCACAATTTTTATGATGGGAAACTCTAAAAAAGAACTCAAGATCTCCATCATTTCACTCTCTTTCCTCAGGCCATGCTTGAGGAAAATGTGCATTAATAAACGTGTCCCTCTGGCCCTGGGAGGCTGGCTGCGCGCACCTGGACCGGGTCCAGCACATGGGGTCCTGTGCTCAGAAGGGCCCAGGCTTGGTTTAAAGCCCTATTGTCACCATAAAGTCTTCCTGTTTGGACAAGGGGCTGCACATTTTCATTTTGCAGTGGGTCCTGCAAATTACGTAGCGGGTTCTGGGTGCCAGGGAGGAACGTGCCCCATACACAGGTATTAAGGCTATGCCCCTGGCACCATGAGCCTTCCTCGGCCTTCCCGGACCAAAGATGGGGCTTGAAAGTCTTATATTTTCATACTCCATCTTTACAAAGCAACCCTGAAGCTTGCTTGTGGAGTTTCGCTACGGACAGCTGCGCTATAGTGTGCCAGAAGTTAAAAGGCATGTGATGGCCAGAATTTCTAGTTACACGTTTGCATCTTTGGATAATTGATATGAAGCCAATAAATGTTCCATCTGTGTTACTTTTATTTTACTTATTTATGTATTTTTTCATCCTTCTTAAAATTAAGGGTTGTGGCATGTCTTTCGAGCCAGGACTTGTGAGGAACAAATATTCTACTCCCGTAAGTACAGATCAATGTGTCCCGAGGGGGAGGATCCCCTTGCTAACAGCTGGGGAAAGCCCCGAAAATGACAAATCTGAGAAATTATGCCCAACACTCACATAAACAAAAAGGAGGCGTGAGTGTGGAAAATGAATTAGAAATACGTAAAAAACGCACAGTTAGACTTGGAAGCAGATTTTCAGTCCCTGGCAGATTCCTTTTGCTGCTGAGGTGCTACGAACTTGGTTTCCAGAAGTTTTGAGCTAAGGGGGCCACAGAGGCCTTCTGGTCCGTTTTGTTCTAAACCTTTCTAGCGGCAAAATTCTTCGTCCAACCAAGGTCCTGGGAAGAATGTCGTTATAAGTAGAACAGGTCAGGGTGCTTGTTACCAACGCCTGCCGTGCGGACCCTGGCCTGCCTAACACAGACCCACTGCCTGGGTGCTCAGCGGAAATGGTACTTCTGCTGAAAACAGAGTCAGACGTTGTGGGTCAAGAGTACAGCATTACGTCATCACAGCACTAATTCCTTGTCCCACATTGTTGTAAATCGGTTGTTAAAATATCAAGAAATCTGGATTTATGCCAACAGGCAGTTTCAAATATTAAGTTTTTAGGTAGATCGATTTATAATCTCAAGATTTCCTTTGATTCACCAAACAGGAGATGAGAAGTTTTGTTCAAGTTCATAAAAGCAAAGTATGAAATGTTTGCTTTCATGGACGTATTGGGGGAGGACTCAACTAAAAAGATGTAAACCCTCTTCCATTATAAAAATAACATCAGAGAATATGTTCAAAAGATTTGCGCATAGTTGAAACGAAATGCAGGCACTCCCACTGGGGTGTCTTAGAGGGGTGGCCCCAGGGTCACGGGCTAAAGCCAGCGTCTCCGTGCCGAGGCCGGGCAGCTGTCCTGGTGGGGAGGGTGGGGGCACGTGCTGTCTGCGCTCGGGGCCCGGAGCTGGCTGGAGACAGAGAAAGACCGGTGTCTGACCAGTGAGCGCCTGGCCAGGGGCCCCGGGGCAGGAAGGGCCTCCACCTCCGGGAGCCAAACCCTGCTCAGCATCTCCAAACGGGGCCCTCGTCCGGGCTGTGGGTCTCGGCACTGTGTGGCTGTCTCCACTCGCTCTCTGGCTAAGTGACTTTAGTGCAGGTCAGTCAGTGCGTTGGGGCACGTAAGATCCATGTGTGCGCGTGTATGTGTGCATGTATGTGTGCGTGTTACACACGAACTTGTCGAATTTATATCCTTTTTGGGCATCTGAAATTTTACATGTGTATGACATTGTCCCAGACTTTCCCAGTTTTCACACGTCTGGACGCCCACAAGTACCCCTACACTCGGGATGGCCGGAAGCCCCCCCAGTGTCGGAAAACACAAATCCTATCGAATGGCTGTCCGGTTTAAAACTTCCCGAACAGCTCCCCCCTGCACTTGGGAAAGAGTCTGCGGCCTTGTGACCCGGCTCCTGTGGGATGCTCCGCTCACCTCCGGCCTCCGTCGGCTCCGGCCTCCGCCTGCCGCTTCAGTCTCTCCGTGCTCCCTCCCCCACAGGCTGCGGGCCTCTGCCGGGCCCTCCTCCTCGGCGGCCCTTGTGGCCCTTGTGTCCCCTCCCCCCGAGAGACCTCCCTGGCCCCAGCTGGGCGGGGTCCCCCCTCTTGCTCCCCAGCTCCGAACTCTAGTTCCTCTTGACCCTCGGGTGCCGGCCCTGCACCAATGTGGGCACAGGAGCCCGGCCACCTTGCACTGGCGCCCCAGGCGCCTTGCCTGCCGGCCCGGAGGGGCCTGGCTCCCAGGTGCGGGTGTGCCCTGTGTGGGCGCTTCCTCACCGTGGTGCCCCGTCCCCTGCCAGTCCCCGAGCCCCATATCCACAGACACTTGCCGAATGAGTGAGCTAAGGGTGCCCGCCCCACCCCGAGCACTGGGACCAGACTGCTCCAGAATCATCTGCTCCTGAATGAGTTCTGGAACCCTCTGAAAGCCACTGCTGGTTCTCCTCTGGCTCCGTCCTCTCCCCAAAGCCACCGCATCCAAAGGTCCTGCACTTTCGGGCCTCCCTCTCTCCTGACACTCAGACAGGGGACCTGTGTGCACACCGTCCTTGGCCTGCCAGGCCCTGGGACAGCCCTCTGGCTGGGAGGTGGCCTGTCCCTTTTGGGGACAGCAGAGGTCACTGACGGGGGGAGCCGTGAAGGGCCCCCCTTCGTGGTGCTGGGAGCCTGCTGGTTTGCTTTGCAGGTTTACCAGGAGGCCGTGGTGCCCAGAGGAGGCCCGGACTCAAGGCCGGGGACCATGGAGGACGCCCTGAGCCAGGTGGGAAGGGCTTCCTTTTGTCAGTGTGGCTTCTTCTTCCATCTCTGACTTGAGGTCTCGGGACCCTGCTTGGTGAAGCCTGCTGATCCCCGCCCCCGGCTGTGATGATGGGGGACAGACGGGGCCATGGGCATGTGGCTTTCGTTGTCGGACTGTGGAGCTCCACAGTCACCACCTGGGGCCTGCCCGGTGTCAGGTCCCTCTGGGGCCTGGCCAGTCCCCGGGGTGGGGGCGTGGTCCCTCCCCAGCCCAGCAGGACAGACAAAACCAGATACTTAATTTTCCCCAAGTTTGGAAGCAAAAGTCCAGGCACCTTTGGGAGGGGGCCGCACGGTGGTGGTGGCTTCACTGGCTGGACTTCTGGCTGGGAGGGCGGGACTGAGCCGCCGCCTCCTGTGAGGACAGGGCCAGGGCACGCCCAACACAGGGTGGCTGAGGAGGGAGTGCGAGCAGAAGGGGGTGCTCAGACCCAAGACTGCAGCGGTGGGCCCACCGCCGCCTCCTGGCCTGGAATGACCACCCCAGCTTGGAGCAACCTCGAGGGCCCCCCGAGTGGCTCACTGCACACAGGGTGGTGCTGTGCCAGAGGATAGAGTCACCTGCACCTGGGGACGGTCACGTGGCATCGGGCTGGCCCCCAGGGTCCCAGCTGTGCCCAGGGGGCCGCAGGGACAGGCTGAAGGTGCCCGCCCGGCTGGACGGGAGGAGGCCGCACCCCAGCCCAGGACGCTCCTCCCTCCGCCCGGCGGGCAGGCAGCCTGTGCTCTGTGCCAGGCTGGGGTGCTGTGCATGGTGTCAGTGGAGGAAGACGACAGATTAAAGGCCTGGTTCCTTCCGCGAGGAGCCTCCTGCCTTGGTTGGGGCTTTGGGATGAATTAGGATCTTACGGGCTCTCTACACTCGCTGGATCAGGGCGCAGGGGCCGCCGCCGAGTCGTGTCGTGTGGTCAGCCTCGGGAGGTCTGAAGTCGGACCCGCAGGGCACGGACCCTGCTGTGTGCTCATGTCGCCGTCACCAGCGATCTCTCGGGCCGTCGGGGGACGTGGCGGGACAAGGGGAGCGCACGTGGCCAGCTGCCGGCGCTTCCTGGCCTCCCCGCGGGGCGATGGCTGCGCAGCGACCACAGTCCCCGGTACGCGGACACGGGCAGCGGCCGCCTGTGGGCACGTGGGCACGGGCCCGGGCACTGTGTCTCCTGCTGAACTTGGGGCCTGGGAGGGGCCCTGCGAGCTGGGGGCAAGGGAAGAGCGCAGGGCCCCCACTTCCCCTGCCCGCCTGCCCCCTCCTCCGCCTGCTCCTTGGGCTCCGGGCCCTTGGTTCCGAATGTCCTCGTGTCCCCGTGCGGCTGTGAGTGGCCCTCTGCCCTCCGGGCCTTGCCGCCAAACCCGCTCCGCGCTGGGCCGACAGTGCCCTGCCCGAGGCGCAGGAAGGGAGCAGGTGCACGTCCGTCCAGCAAACCTTTAGCGAGTCTCTCCAGCCAGGAAAGTCTTCGCAGAGCGGGGCCCGGAGGACGAGCCGGAGGGTGCTCGGTGGAGGCCGGCCGACCGCCGCCAGGAGGGGAGGCACCGGGGCGCGGGTGGCAGAGGCTCGGCCCCAAGGGGCGCAGCTGGGACGCATGGCACCTGCGCCTGCAGTTGCCGCCCGGAGCAGCTGGAGAGCGAAGGCGGGTTCCTCCCCTCAGCTGCCACTCTGGGTCTCTAGAAGGTTCTGTGACAGCTGGGGACAAGGACAGCCTGCTGTTAACCTGCCCTGGGGTCCCCCCCTCTCCAGCCCAGCCCGTGGAGCCGGGGGAAACGGACCGCATGTGGCAGAGCCCGGCACTTACCTTCTCCCCCCTGGCTTTTCCCCAGAGACTCCGTGGTGTGGACACGCTGGGGGGGGACGCTGGGCACCGGCCTCGCGTCTACGCCGAGGAGGGGGAGTGCGAAGCGGCAGAGAGCCTCAGCTCCCTGGGCTCCTGGAAGCCGGAGTCGTGAGCGTCAGGGGCCGCTCCGCTCCAGGAAGTCTACGCCGAGTCCGGGGCCCTTCCCGAAGAGGCAGCTTTGGACACCGGATTAATTCGCGGAGGGGACTCAGGGCAACTCACCTGCTGCGCCAGGGATGCCGTCTCTTTTCCCCGAGCCCCTCCCCCTGCATGAATCCCTCCCAGGCCTCAGCCAAGGATCAGCTGGGAGGCTGGGTTCTGGTGTTTTCCGAGCAGGCGTCTTGAGCCGAAACCAAACAACACGTCATTGTTATTATTATTATTTTTATAAATGTGACTTTTCAGATGTTTCAGAGAAATTCCCTCCTCTGTTAACAGCCCGGCGCCGAGGGGAAATGCAATTATAACTTATAGACTAGCCAGCCATTGGGTAACAACGGGTTAATACTGGAGGAAAATGAAAATAGATGGGTTTTGCTGATTATTTATGTTTCTGTAAGTCTGATTCTGCTTCCGTGTAAGTAAAAAAATAGATACATATGGAAATGCTTTGGAATATTTGTGAGCAGTATTTTTAGTGAGGGTCAAAAAACATATACGAATTCCTTTTCACTTTTTGAGGAAAGGAATGTGTTCTCATAAGAGAAAGGATTAACATTTTATAAGCTTATACATACTTTAAAACGTGAATGGATAGAATTTAACTTGTATTTATTACACATGAAAGAATGTATATACATATATAAAAGAATTTAGTAGCCATGGAATGAATACATTCCGATTAGATTTTATATTTAAGCAAAACCCAGACTTGGGGCGCCTCATTCGGTTGAGCGTCTGGCTCTGATTCTGGATCAGGTCATGATCCCAGAGTCAGGGGGTCAAGCTCCGAGTTGGGCTTTGTGCTGCGCACAGAACCCGCTAAAGATTCTCTCTCCCTCTCTCTGCCCCTCCCCCGCTTCCTTGGTCAAAATAAATAAATAAATATAAAAAAGAGGAATATTAAAAAAAACAAGCTGAGTTTTTCTTCGTCTACTCACTGCTAGTTTAAGTGTGTGTGTGTGTGTGTGTGTGTGTGTGTGTGTATGAGTGTGTGTGTGGGGGTAGTTTCTTTTAAAATTCTTTAAAAAAATTTAAATAGTAGGCTCTTTGCCCCTTAAAGAGCTTTCTTGTCTGAGTCCCAGACACATGTGCGGCACGAAAGGGAATGTGTGTCCCTGAAACCAGGAAGCCCCCGCCGGACTGGTCACTGGGCCACCTTATCCTGGACTCAAAACGAGGGAGATTTAAATCTGTCTTGTTTAAGCCGCAGCTCTTTCGGATTTTCTGCCGCTCCTGGGCAAGTCCAATGCTAACTGATATGAAAGGAAGGACCAAGGGAAGAAACCAGCAAGCAGCACAGCAAGAGTAAGATAGCGATGGTGAAAGTAACAGGAATGAAAACAAGAGTTTTCTTGTGTAATTTTGTCCAGCAAAAGGCTAAGCAAGATTTCAAATGCTATCAGGACACTTCAATAAATGCATAGACTTTCTAAAAGTCTATGGCCAACATTTTACAAATGTACATAATTGATGGCCATCGTGTTTTGTGAGTGCCCTCTCGCACCCCAGGAGAAATCGGGAGAAACACGTTTTCCGCAGAACCGGTGAAGTATTACATTAAACAGTTTTAGCTGATTCAGGGTTACAACTTCCTGACCTGACCACGCAGTGCAAATATTTACTCTAAAGAAATCTCAAGTGTTTGTGCCTGGTTACTTCACTTATCAGTTAGTGCTGAAAAACTTAAAAAAAAAAAAAGAGAAATGATCTCAAAAACACTGGGACATCAACGTGGCGCACCGGCATGTAGAAGAGCTGCAATGACTCAGCAGAGAGGCTAGGACGTTTTCTGGGTAATTCAAGATAAAAGTAATTTTTTAGAAAACTATGCCTTTTGAGACTGAATTGTTGCCAGAAATCAGTAGGTGATCATTAGACCTTCCTGGATCTAAGACAGTAGCCAGAAAACCACGGTAGTGGGCGGATATGGCCCGCCACCTGTTTTTGTAAATAAAGTTTTATTAGCACGCAGCTCTGGTCTTACATTGTCTATGAATTCTCTACGACTGCTTTTGTGCTGTCGCTGGATGGCCCACAAAGCCACACGGATTTACAGAAAAAAAGTGTGGCAACCTTGTTTAAGGCATTTTTTATTGTAAACTCCATATCATATCAAACATTTGCATTATATTTTTTTAATTTTTTAAGTTTATTTATTTATTTTGAGAGAAAGAGGGAAGGTGTGCAAGCAGGGAAGGAGCAGAGAGAGAGGGAGAGAGAATCCCAAGCAGGTTCTGGACTGTCTGTACAGAGCCCAATGTGGGGCATGATCTCACGATCCTGAGATCATGACTTGAGCCGAAATCAAGAGTCAGTTGCATGGGGCACCTGGGTGGCTCAGTCTGTTAGGCGTCGGCTTTGACTCAGGTCGTGATCTCACAGTTTGTGGGTTCGAGCTCCGCGTCGGGCTCTGTGCTGACAGCTCAGAGCCTGGAGCCTGCTTCGGATTCTGTGTCTCCCTCTCTCTCTGCCCCTCCCCTGCTCTCTCTCTCTCTGTCTCTCAAAAAAAAGTCAGTTGCTTAACCGGCTGAGCCCCCCAGGGGCCCCCGTGTCACACATTTGAAGATGTATCGCATCCTGTGTTAAAGACAGACACGCTATCACACAAATTCTGAAAGGTTTTACAGAAGTCTGTTTTGGGCCCCGGGCAGCCTGCTTCCTTTCCTCCTGGGTGTGAAATCTCGGCAGCTGCGTGTGCTTGTGAACTCCTGCATTTTGAGAGGCTCTGCAACTGATTGTTTTCAAAAGTAATAAAATACTGATGAAAAATTCATGAACGCCGAATTTAACAATTAATGAGGAGAACAAGTATTGTATTTTGGAGATACTTAATTAGACATTTATTAATTTTAATTTTGCTGCTCCCTTAGTGTGTTTTGAAGCCAATATATATATATATTTTCCAGATGTTTGCCATTTTCATCGGTCTCGAGGGTTGGGGGCATCAGGTCCAGTGGAAAAAGTGTTTATGAAACACACGAGGCAGACAGCTTTCCCTTTAGGATGTGGGTCTGTATTATGTGTGGTCACCTTCCCCAGCTGACACCTGCAGGGGACATTGTCCATGGATGTTCTCCCCACGAGCTCCTTCTCAAGTCTGTGTACATGATTTTAAACATTTCTGGGCGCCTGGGTGGCTCAGTCGGTTAAGCGTCTGACTTCAGCTCAGGTCATGATCTCACAGTTCGTGGGTTCGAGTCCCATGTCAGGCTCTGGGCTGATAGCTAAAAGCCTGGAGCTGCTTCGGATTCTGTGTCTCCCTCTCTCTCTGCCCCTCCCCTGCGCACACTGTCTGTCTCTCAAAAATAAACATTTAAAAAATTAAAAAAATTAAGTTTCTATTAGAAACATTGGCATCAGGAGGTTTTGGTGAAAAATGTTGAATTTACATATATTCGTGGGCTGAATCAAAATCTTACTGACGACAATGAAGAAGGGAATGAAACAGAAATGGTAAATATTTTCAGGGAAAATGTGATTTTATTAAGAACATTAGCCTCCAAATGACTTCGCAGTCCACAGACAGCGACAGTCTGGGAAGTTAAATATTTACTTCGCATCTCATCAATTTTGGTTTCCATTTGCATTGACGGTCTCGTTGGTTTTATGGGTGTTTCTCAGCGGAGGTGTTTGTTTTGTGCACTTCTGGGATTCACAGAGCGCGGAAGCTGCTAAAACTTCCCCAAGTGAAACAGTAGCCCGGGGACCCACGCTTTGTGTCCTCGGGAAGCAGGTGCAGCAAAAGCCCCCTCAAGAACGAGGCGTGGGCGGAAGGCTGCACACCTTGTCTGGTCATTGACTCCTCTGCGAGGTGCATGTCAGAGGCAGAATAACTCCATCATGAACAGGAGGAGGCTAGAGAATTCTAGAGCTGGGAGAATAGGAGAGACACTGGCACTGAACTCTCACACATTAGCAGAGACTGCTAATTGCCCCCGAATCTGTCATCTTTCCTTCCTCAACAGAATCTTGAATTTTCTGCCATCCAGAAAATTCCCTCATCCCTTGAGCCAGGTATGACCACATGACTAAGTTCTGGCCAATGAAAGGAAACTTCTAGAAAGTGTCCCTGATGAGTGGAGATGTGCCTTTCTCTTCCAGCTCTTCTTCTTCTATTGGTTGGAATGAGGATAT
This sequence comes from Mungos mungo, assembly GCA_004023785.1. Lineage (NCBI taxonomy): Eukaryota > Metazoa > Chordata > Mammalia > Carnivora > Herpestidae > Mungos > Mungos mungo. Next base: position 37,656 of record PISW01003442.1, on the reverse strand, counting down.
GATGGCTGGTGCTGAGGCAGCCATTCTGGGCATCACCATTAGAGATAATACATGGTACACCAACAGGATAAAAGATGGGTGGGTCCCTGCCTCCAGGGAGCCCTCCTGGACCATCCACAGACCACCTTACTCTGGACTCAAGAATGAGGGAGATTTAAACGTCCTGTGTAGGCCACTGCTCCTTTGGATTTTCTGGGCAAATCTAATCTTAACCGATAGAAAATAAAGGACCAAGAGAGGTGAGCTGTGCGTAGCAGAATAGAAACGTGTGGCATTGGCTCTCCGATGTGGCAGGTGGCAGGGACTCAGGTACTGTGGGCCTGGCGACAGTGGGGCGAAATGAAGCAGTTGCTGACAGCTGTCCTCAGCTGTTCTTTGAAAAGCGGCCTGTGTCCTGACCTGGGATGGAGGCAGGAAATGATAAGAGAGAGCTGTAGTGCAGACATGCGGTGGCCGCTGCTTACGGCCCTTAGCAACGCTTTACCAGAGAGCTGCGGACCTTGGCTACTGGCGGCCGCGTAGGCGCGGGAGGAGCGGACTCCGATGAGCTGATGGGTCGCTTCCGGCCTGCGGCGGGAGCAGGTGGCCGCGAGCTCGGGGATTAGGGGCCTCGCAGGGTTGACACTGCAGCGGCCACGCCTCTCCGACGACATCAGGAACTGGATGGTTTTCCACGAAGCGCACGCTTAGGAGACAAGAGAACCAGTGCCGTCCTACCGACGCCTGAAGCTGGCAGCCAAGCCCATGGCTTCGGGCAGCACGGGGGGGCCAGGACACCACGCCCGGGGACAGGACAGGCCGCCTGGAGGCCAGGGAGCGAAGGCTGGACACTCAGGGTCAGAACCTGCCTTGGCAGCGAGGGCTGCTGGGTGACAGATCAGAAGTCTGCACGTTTCGGAACCAACGCTCTGCCAAAGAAACCACAGCTGGGTCTGCAAGAGCCTGTGACTGTCCAGGCGCAAAGCAATCCTTGGAGTCACCACCGGGGGCGCCCCCGGATGACACGCCCTCTGACACCACATCGGACGGGTGGGGTGACAGAGCCGGAGTGGCAGGACCCCGGTGGGGGCCGCAGGGGGGCCCCTGCTGCTCCTCCCGCTCCGATCTGCTCGCATGGACGGACCGGGGCGGCTGTTTCTCGGTCTTTGTCCCAAAGGGAGGTTTCGTGCCGGCGTCTCCCCCCTCATCTACCTGCTGCGGGCGGACTGGGAACAGCAACTTCCGGGTTTGCAGGTTGTCAGACCACATGTGGAGGGGAGGCCTCTGCTCTGCCCTGAGGGTCCTGCATTCTGTCCGGGGCTTTGCAGGCGGGTCCCCAGGGTGGGGGTGGGAGTGGGCTCTGGGTGCCGAAGGAAAGGCGGGCGCCGGTAAGCGGGTGGCTGCGGGGTGGGCGATAGATGAGACCAGTTCCCACCCTCCAGCCCCGCCCCTGCTTTCCTTCCTCCTGAGAAATAAAGTCCCTGACTTTTAGCCAGAAATGCAAACGACGTCTCCCATCCCTCCTTGACCGGGATGTGACCAGGTGACGGAGTTCTGGAATGTCCGTGCAGAGCTTCCCACCCGCCACGCAGCACGTGTTGGGAGGAGCAGCCAGGAGCGCCTGGATCAGCGCACTTTCACAGGAGGGGAAATAAACGCAGGCCTCTGTTTCCGGGGGAGGGGGTGGGGGGCTGTGCCTGTCATTTACAGCCGAGCGGAAAGCAAGCCACCTAGCTTATGTGGCCTGACAAACCGAGGAGCCTATAAATAGGAAACACCCTGACGTATTAATGTGCATTATGCACATCGTGTTATTTTTATTGTTTATTATTTTAATATTATTATTTTTATATAATTAATGCTTTGCAGTTATAACATGCTGCATTTTTCCTTAATATATTTCTAAAGTTCTCTTAAAAAATGTCTGTTGCAGGGGCGCCTGGGTTGGTTCAGCATCTGATTCTTGATTTCGGCTCAGGTCGTGATCTCGCGGTTTGGGGTTTGAGCCTTCTTGGGATTCTCTCTCGCTCTCAAAAATAAATAAATATGAAAAAAAGTCTGTCCCTGTCCGGTGGCAGATCCTTTAAAATATAAGGACACATAGGGCGTAGGCTACACAGTGTCTTTCTGGCGTTGGGTTAGGTTTTTGGAGACTGCCGGAAGTCGTTCGGACTTTGCTGGGTAAGCAGGTGACTGACGGCGTCAGTGACTCTGTTTCGAGCTGGGGGCAGGTGTGAAGGTGGCCAGAGCGCGGAGGCGCTGGGTCCGGGGCAGTTCTCCGGCGGACCCGGTGATGTGTGAGCCATGGGCGTCCCTGGGCAGCCGTGCCACTGGGGCCACCGTGCCCACCCGGCTCTCCGTGTTCCCGATGTGTCTCTTTGGGGACCAGGGCTTCATTCTGCAGCTGCCAGCTTGAGACGTTGGGTCGGGCCCCTGGGTCCGAACAAGCACGCGTCCCTGGCGGGGCGGTGTGCCCAGTGTCCCTGCTTTGCACAAGAGGAAATTTCTCGAGGATGCCCTGTCATGTGGCTGGAGACACAAAAATGCACACCTGAGTCTGAGCCCACGAAGGAGGCCCTCCCTCGCAAAGGCCAGAGAGCAGATCCCAGGGCCCACGTCGCGGGGGCCGCTGCTGCCTTTCCAGGCCCTGAAGTCTCTGTGCGAACCCACTCACGGCGAGACTGAGGGGAGGGAAGGAGAGCGGGTTTGTTGGCTTGTTCACGGTGCATTAACGCGCCCCCTGTGGTGGCTCAGACCCGCTCCCCGTGCTGGTCTCGGGGGAGAACCCAGATTCAGTGAATGTTTCATTTGGCTTCTTCTGAGAGCTCCAGGGGCTGGGGTTTTTTGTTTGTTTGTTTGCTTGCTTGCTTTTAAATGCTTATTTATTTTAGAGAGACAGAGAAAAAAAGAGCGTGAACAGAGGAGGGGCAGAGAGAGAGAGGGAGACACAGAATCTGAAGCAGCTCCAAGCTCTGAGCTGTCAGCACAGAGCCCTATTCGGGGCTCAAACTCACAAACCGTGGGATCATGACCTGAGCCGAAGTCGGCCGCTTAACGGATGGAGCCGCCAGGTGCCCCTGCAGGGCTGTTTTTTCGGACTTGTTCACAGGTCAGTGGTTCCAATCAGAGCGACTGTGTCTCCAGGGACACCGGGCAATGTCTGCAGACACTTCTGGTTGTTACAACGTGGGGGAGGGTGGAGGCCGGGGGCGACCTCAGGGCACAGGGCACCTCCCACAGAGAACCACTCGGTTCATGGACCCACACAGACCCCCTTCTGAAATACTCTTCCGATCACAAGAAGCTAAGGCCCTCAGTTTCAAACAAACAAGTGGCCCTCGGATGGGCTGTGGGAGGAAACGCCCAGCACCAGGAGAAATGTGTGCCCAGAGCACCAGCCTGGGCCATGCTGCCGCCCCCACCCAGGCCGGGCCTGTCCACTGCTTCCTCTGGGTTGACGCTGTCCCTTTATGGAAGTGCTCTTGAGCTCCCCGGGGACTGGGAAGAGGCCAAAGATAGTTAGATGGGAGCCGCTTGCCTCTGATCCAGGCAAATCCGGAGCCACGGAACTAACAGGTGCAATGCTTTGGACCCGGCAAAATGAACCCTAGCACTCAGCACCCTGTCTGGTGGGAGGCGGACCTGGAAACTTCCGTGTTCGCAGAGCCCAGCACCAGGCCCAAGGCCACAAGCAGACCCGTGGCCCATAGAGGGGGGAGCTCACGGCCCTGTGGGGTCTGCCACCCCTTGCTGGAGACGTCCCAGGTCAGGGCCTCAGCGTCTGTTTGTAAAATCCAGGGTTCATTTCATGGATTCAAAAGCCTCAATTCCAGGGACATCAGGATGAGCCAGAATCAACTGCGGCAGAGAGACGTTGGCCTCCTGGTATGGCAGGGGTCTGTCTGCCAGTCTGTCCGTCTGGGTACCAACTTCTGGGAAAGCCCAAGAGCACTCCAGGCATGGGTCCCGAACGGTCTAAGCCCCTCAGCGAGCCCCTCCCCTCGCCCACCATGATTGGCTCAGAGATGAGTACATCCCGGGTCTGAGCCAATGAGGATCCGGCCCGGGAGTGGGGAGCTGGGAGGGGCTTCGGCGCAGGGACCCTGGAAACTGCTTTGCAGGGACTGTGGGGGGCACCCGGGGGGCACTGGTTGTGGGCAGCCTGGAGGGTTGCTGAGAGGAGCAAAGCGCAGGGATTGCGGCGGGATCCTGATGAGGAGGTGGCGAAGCCGAGTGACCTGGCTTCCCCCCAAGCACCCCCTTTCCAGAAGGTTCTTTATGGCCATAAAGGTTCGAGTCTCTATATTTGTGCGTGTAATAGATTTCTCCTCCTTAAAAAGATTCAATTATAGATTCAAGCATCTGAAATTTAATGCTTGAGGATTAATTGAATTAAATTATTTGTAAAAACTTCTCCAGGTTCTTTGCATGAAAGGAGTGTAATATTCATGAAATTCTGTTTGTAATTTCCAGGAGTTGATATGATTCTGCTGCATTTTTTGAGCAGCTTTATGGGGCCTGGAAGGTTCTTTATACGAAAGGCGGAGGGCAGGGGGCTGCCCTGGCTCTGGGCTTTGCCGGCTGTTTCTCGGGGGACTGGGCTGACCGTTGTCTTTGTGTTTTACTTCCCAACTTGATGTTTGAAGCTTTGTCCTCCGACTTTAGAAGCCTGTTCACCTAACGGATCGTGTGGTTTGTGAGGCAAGACCCTGACAGGGGCTGCTTCTCTTACCTTAATCCCCTCGGTGACACTGAGTGTAAGACCTGCCTCCTTCCGAAGTCGGTGTTTAATATGGAACACAACTGAGCGGTTTCTCCAGGACCAAACAGGCTAAGGATAATAAGAAAGGCAATAATAATGTAACAGAATTACAGTTTAATACCTATAATTATTAAAATGCCACCGTCACATCCTGGGCTTTGCGCTGGATCCAGAAGTTGGAGAAATTAACCCTGAAGTCAGTATTAGTCACGGACGTTAATGGGGGCAGCCTTCAACGATGAATCTCCTAATTCTCGTAACTAGTAAGGGTTTATTTCTCATGCAGAGAAAGCCCAGTAAGTGCACAAGGCGGACCCCGAGTTTGCTGTGGCTCCAATAGATGAAGAGGGCACAGTGGCTCTTAAATTCTGCGGTCCGGGACTTCCCCACGGCCACATCTCTGTCCGGGACTTCCCCACGGCCACATCTCTGTCTGGGACTTCCCCACGGCCACATCTACTTTCGTGGGAGGCTTCCCGGCGGGAGAGGGGCACGGAGATATTAAAGCCTGAGCTGGATTTCTGCCGTTGTGCCTCTTAGACGCTCAGGCAGAGACTCTGGTTTAGGGGGTAGAACCGTGGCCCAGACCCAAGAACCACGTCCCCAGGGCTCCACAGACTCTGAGAACACAGCGATGGAGGTGCATGTGGGCGTCCGCTGCGTCCCTTCCCTCCGGGGCGCCCGACCTAAAGCCTGGTCCACACTTGGAGCCTCCGCGACTTTGTGAAGGAGGAAAATATCAGTGTGTCTCTTACCGGGTGTCCGAGAAGTCACCGGCACTGCTGTCCCCCTCGACATCACCGTCATCGCCGAGGCCACCAGGATCAGCAGCAGCAATGTCGACAAACAGCCTTCCAGTGTCCTAAACAGACTCACCAGCGTCTGCGCATCACAGTCCGGGGAATGGTCTCTAACTGTAGGCGCCGCCCACTGCCCAGGCTTTGGAGAGAGGCCGCCCCAAGTTTAAGCGGTGGTGTGTGAGGGGGGGCGGGATGCTGTGCTCGGACTGGGGACTCTGGAGCCACCCGGTGTCTCCATGGTCACTCTGCGACCAGCACTGTCCCTGGGAGAGAGAGGGGCTCTGAACAGTCACATGGAGAGCTTGCCTAAGTACGCGGTCTGGGCTTGGCTTGGGACGTCGGGCTGGGGGCTGGAAGCCCGTATTTTTAAGATTTTCAGTGGCTCTTCAGTCAGCTGCGCATTATTGTTTAAGCTCAGCCTTGAACGCAGACTGCACTCACTCACGCACGCGTCAGGTGTTTGTTGAGCACTTAGCCGGGCACTGGGCCACACGGAGTGTTTGGGCCGCCGTGTCTGATTTTCCCATTCCGTCATCACAGGACGCTGGGGCCCGGGGGAGAGCACACGAGGGACCCGCCCCAGGTCACAGCTGGGAAGAGGAGGGTCCGGAGGTCCCACCCTTCACACTCCTTTGCGAAAAGGGGTCTTTTCCCAGAGCTGACACAGGACAGTAGGCAGGGAGTCACAGCGGACAGGCGTGTGTCCATTCTTGGAGGCTGGGTGGTTAGGGGCTGGGCAAGGTCTCCCTGGAGGTCAAGTCAGTTGTCTAGGGGGACAAGGTGCGCGCGCGCGCGCGTGTGTGTGTGTGTGTGTGTGAGAGAGAGAGAGAGAGAGAGAGAGAGAGAGAGAGAGAGAGAGAAAGAGGGAAGGAGAAGAAGAGAGGGAGGGAGGAAAGGAGGGGGGAGGGAGGGAGGGATCACGCAGAAGAAATGACGCGTGCAGAGGGCTGGCAGTGCACTGCTTCTCGGCGAGCTGGGACCTGCGTGTCCTGACAATGGGACCTTCTCTCGTCTGGCTGTTGCTGCTTATCAGAGTCACAGAGAGTTTTTCTCTGTCCTCTACAAATTTTAATAGAATTCCCTTTAGGGCATATTAGAAAAAGCCAGTGGTATGTTGAACGCATGGTATTTCTTAGGACGCAGGCTGAGAAAGTGAATCTGGATAAATGACATCACAGAGCGTAGGAGGAATCGCAGGCCTGGTGAAGGTGCAAACCTAGGGGGCTGGAGATGGGGGAACCAGGCCAGAGCCGTCCGTCTGTCCCGGCCCAGAAGCTCCGCTCTTCAGGTCTGTCTGCGCGTGTCAGGAAAGCCACGATGTGCTGCCGGGAGCCAGGAGAGATAACGTGCTGCAAATATCAGCAGCCACAGGCCCGGATCCTGCCCCTGGACCGCTGGACGAGCGTGCTCTCTGGGGGAAGGGTCATGGCAGTTCTAAATTAGCCATGGGACCTGGTCCAGCCCAGAGCAGGGACCGTGGTTCAGGAATGTTCTCTGGCCCTGCCCTCAGAGCTGTGGCCACCCCAGAGAGTGGCTAAAAATACCTTGGTTATGGGCCTAGAAAATGACTTTTAGAAAATTGCTTTCCAGAGGCAGCCCTGGGGAAGAGTGGAGGGTGACATGGGCCCAGGCGGGCTGCCCGGCCGCGAAGGTCAGCCAGCCCTCCGGAGGCCTGCAGACCTGAGCGTCACGTTCTTAGGGCTTGGGCTCCAGTGAAATACCACTTCCGGCTCCTTCACTTAAGAGGTTTTCAGAGCCCAAGGCTTCCCCACCTTACCGTCTCAGCCGCAAGTGTGTGCTGGGCTGGGGGGACCGGGGGCGGGGATCTAACCCGCCAGCCCCTGGGAAATACCCCCTGGGCGCCCCCGGGCCGCCTCCCCTTCGGGTCACTGCTCAGGGCCTTGGATGTGGCGTCAGGCTCTCCTGAGCGGGTTCCAAGGAGGAACAGACATGGGCAGGAAATGGATCACTTCCTTGGGGGAGGGGCTATGGGCCAAGGTCGTGCCCAACGTCCTCCTGGGCAGCCCGGCCGGCCCTGGGGGGCTGATCTGTGCCAAAGCCATGGACAAGGAAGGCACCTGGCTCTGAGGAGCCCCACAGACTCTTCACGCCCGTCCTGTCCCCCGTCCATCTCCAGGGTCCTGTGTCTTCAAGGGCCAGTAAGTTGCGGGGGGACAGGACTGGGCCAAGCACCTCTCAAACGGCATTAATCACTGCCGCTGCTCTCACCCAGCACGTGCCGGGCACCGTGCGCCGTCGGGGTGATCTTCATGGCCAGCGCCCCCGCAGGGCCGGGTGGGGTGCCTAGGCTGACCCAGCGGGTCAGAGGAGAGTGGGGATTCGAGCCCTGAGTCCTCGGACACCCCCTGCTCTGCCTGGGCTCATGCCCCCAGGGCTGAGCACGCAGGTACCCGTGTTCATGTACCGAGTGTTCATGGCACCGGTTCTCTGGGTCGTGGCCGGAGAGGCCGGGTCGTGATCCTGGGATGGGCTATTTTGGGGGTAGGATTTGGCCGGGACCCTGTGGCTGAAATAGCAGCTGCGTTCTTGATCCCGGTGGGGCTGCCGCCAGGGCTGTGGCACTCTTTGTCCTGGAGCAGAAGCTGAACGCACCAGCGGAGCAGCAGTCCTCAAAGTGGGTGCCCTGGACCAGCAGCCTCAGCACCCCCCGGTGCCTGCGGGAGGGCACGATCTGCAGAATCAGAGGCCAGCACTCGGCCTTCCTGAGGGTTTGGGTGCCCGGGGCGGGGCGGGGGGGGGGTGAGAACCACAGCCCAGGGAGATGACAGGACCCCCACGTGCCCTTTCCCACTGCCCCTGAGAACTGCTGTGCCAACAGTCAGGGTGGAGGAGGGGTGAGCGAGGGGCTGAGTCATTCTTCATGGGAAGGGCAGAGCTGGGGGCCCCGGGTCAGGTGCCTGGTATGTGGGGCGAAGCCATATGCCAGGAAGCGACTCCTGAGAAAGCTGCTCACCTCGCTCTGACTGCTAATTGCTCCCGTGTAGACAGGCAGGGAGCCCTCCTTTCCCTGGAGTGGCCCCGACCCTGCAGATGGATGGTTCTAAACCATCTCAAGCCCTGCCTGGCTGTCCTGCCTCGTAGAGGAACTAGGCGGGGGGCAAGGTCTGAGACCTACAGACCGCTTCCTTCTGCCCCCGACAGTTCTCTCTACAGGATCCCAGGGCCTGAAACGCTGCCCTTATTCTTGCCGGTGTAGCATCTTTGCAGAAGTCATTAACACTTTAGCATGAAATAGATTTTTCAACAGTATTTCCAAGTCCTGGGTGCTGAGAGTAAAGTGTGGTGGGTTTGGAAGTTGTATGAAGGGCTGATGGGGGCCCTGAAAGACTCAAGAGGGAGGGGAATGCCAGCAACTAAGAAGAGGTGTAATAAGGACACGTCCCAACTTGAACAGTTTGAAAGAAAAATCTGTGAAAAGGCGATTTCCTTCCCATCCAACAGCCCAGTCCCTTGTCCCCCTTCCCAGAAGTGATCACGACTCATGATATTTCTGAATAGGTGTGTAGATCGATGTTTTTGTTTTCCTAAGCCTGTGCCACCTGTCCACACCTCCACGCACTCACCTATCCGTCCACCTCAAGGACTGCGTCTGGCCAACATGTCCATCTTTCTCTACTCCTTTCTTTCATGCCGCTCCTTTGTGTGACTAAACTGGAATTCACATAAGCGCCTCCCCACCGGGAACATTCAGGTGATTTCCAGGCTCCCACTACAATAAACAATATCACTGAGAACGTTCTAACTCACATTTCCTTGTACCCGTACGGATGTATCATGCAGGTAAAACCCTCCAAGCGAGGTTCCTAGACCAAGAGGAATGTGCAGTTTAAATTTTAATACCTATTGGCAAATTGTCCTCCAACACTGCCAAGAGTGTTCCTCATCAATTTTTGATCTTTACGAATCCTAAAAATGTAATTGCACCTTTCATTTCCTTGTCTTTCATTGCAGATGAAGTGAGTTGAGCATCTGAACACGAGGCAGTGATTTTCTTATGACCTGCTTGTTGTTTTTCTTTGCTCCTCATTCTAACCAGCTGGTGGTCCTTTTTTATTTATTTGTAAGAGTTCTTTACATGTGAGGATCCCACCTTTGTCCATCACAAGTGTTACAATATTTTCCCAAGGTGTCATTCATTGGTATCTTTTTCCATGCGGACAGTTAAAACCTCATGCGGTCAAACATATCAATCTTTTCCTTTATGGCTTTAGAAGGACGTGGGTTTCTGAGTGGGGACGAAGGGGGATGAGGAGAAACCTCTCCAGTTCCTGCTCTTGACCAAACTGACCTCGGCCTCAGCACACATCACCCCAACGGCCACGCGCTTCACCTGCTGGCCACTGAAGCTCCAGGCTATCGACTGTGTCCCCCCCAGTTTCGCAGGTTGAATCCTAGTTCCCAGTGTGGTAGCAGCGGCATGTGGGGCCTTGGGGAGGCAGGTGGGTCACAAGGGTGGGGGCTCACAGATGGATTAGTTCCCTTGTGAAATAGGCCCCAGAGAGCCCCCGGCTCCTTCCCTCGTTCGAGGACGCAGGGAGAGGGTGGCCAGCTCTGAACCAGGAAGGGACCTCACGAGACACTGAATCTGCTGGTGCTGCGATGTGGGACTGCCCGGCCTCCAGACCTAGGGAAATGGCTAATTTCCATAGGCTAATTAAACAGCTAATTTTGGCTCAGGTCATGATCTCACAGTCCGTGGGTTCAAGCCCCGTGTCGGGCTCTGTGCTGTCAGCTCGGAGCCTGGAGTCTGCTTCAGATTCTGTGTCTCCCTGTCTCTCTGACCTTCCCCTGCTCATGCTCTGTCTCTGTCTCTCTCTCAAAAATAAACATTAAAAAATTAAAAATAAAAGGACTGCAGAAACAAGCCTCTGTTGTTTACCAGCCGCCCTGTCCGCGGTGTTCTGTTACAGCAGCCGGCGGGACAGAGGCAGCTCGGTCAGCACTCCTGTTTCCTCCTTCCCATTGTGAAGAACGGAGCGTCACCTCCCCAGAGCCCGTCCCCTCCGCCTCCAGGACCGCTGGCCCAGCGGGTACTGACATCCCGTCACACCCTCTGTATCAGAAACCTTCGGGGGCTCCCCGGTGCCTGTGGGTTTCCACTCAGTGGTCTTCAAATCCTGATCCCGATCTCTCCCTCCGGCCAGAAATCCCAGCAGCTCCCAGCTGTGCTGTTACCCCAGACAACTCCCTGGCTGCCCCCCAGGCCTTGGTTCATTCCGTCCCTCTTCCTGGAGCCTTGTCACCCTTCCTGTCAGTGCGGCTACCTGGCCTCTGTGGCCATCGCAATGGCCCTCGTCCACGGAGCCTTCTCTCCCTCCCCGGGTCGCCCGTAGGCTCTGATCCTCCGGGGCCTCTGCTCATGGCAGGTGCTCTGGTGCGTCTTCCTGCTGGGCAGTGGGTCTCAGTTGTCCCGGGTCCTCTTCGATGGCCATTCTCTCTGTGGGGCTCCATGTGGCTCCCTGCCCAGAGCAGAACCTTCTTGCACTCAGGTGGCCAAGGTCTACGGGCCAAAGACGGCAAATACACACCGACATGTACGCTTATGGGTGGGAGTGCCGTGTGCAGGTGGAGAGGTGACACTGAGCCAGGACAGAGGGGTGCCAGGAGCCAGCGGGGGCCAGGAGCACCCTCGGCAGGGGAGCAGCAGCGGGGCTTGGGTCCGAGAGGGCTACACTGACTCAAGGAACAGACTGGAAGGGAGACTGTAGGGGATCAGCCAGAGGAGAGGGGGGCTGATTTCTCAGGGCAGGAATTGGGGGCTTATTCTCAGGGTATGAAAAACCACTGGAAGGTTTTAGGTAGAGAAGTGACAGTGTGATTTAGGTTTTGTAGGGCCAGAGTTTCAGACGTGACCTGTAGGGCCCTGAGGGACCCCTTCCTAGCTGCTGCTTCAGGACTTATTTGAAGGTCACTGTCTGGCGGCTCGTAATCCCCAGCAGAGGAAGGGCTGTCCTCACTCCTTGACTGTCTGCGCCGTGTCTGCTGAGAACCACGTCCTGTTCTTTCCTGGGTTATTCACTCACTCACTTGTCCACCTGTTCATCCGCCAACCCATCCACCCACCCACTTACCTGTGTACCTGTCCCCCCGTCTGCCCACCCACCCATCCACCCACCCACTCACCTATTCATCTACCCACACACTCACCTTTGCACCTGTCTGTCCCCCCATCCATCTAGCCACCTATCTGTCCATTCATCCATTCACCCGCCCACTCAGGCACCCATCCAACTGTCCATTCACCCAGGCACCCACCCACTCACCCACACACCCACCCACTCATCTGTCCATCCATCTGCCCGGGCATCTACTCACCTGCCCATCTACACATTCACCCACATGCCCATCCCTCCATCCACCCAACCATCCACACATTCATCTATGCATCCATCTCTCCATCCATCCACCCACCCATCTACCCCTCCACCCACCCCTCCACCCAGCCCTTCCCCCTCCCTCTCTCCCTCCATCCCTCCACCCATTGACCTCTTGCTCTGTCCCAGGCCCTGCACTGAATCTTGCAGGCACTGCTCCCCAACTCCTCACTGTCCCCCAAGGGGGACCACCACTAATTTGGAACGACTAGCCTCTTGCTCACACCTTGCCTGCACCTCTCCAGGGACACGGGACGGTCTGTGGCGGCAGCCAACCTGTATTTCCTATTCCCTGAATGCCCGGAGCCCTGGACATTCTCTGTTCTCTCCTCCCCACCCAGGAGGCAGCAAGCCAGGGCAGGCAGGGCGGCTGCCAGGGTCTAGTCTGCAGGCTGCATGGAGCGCAGGGCGGCCGGCGAGCCTCCTGGGTGGCAAGCCCCGCGGCCGCCCACCTCGCGGACATGAGCTGACACGTGACCTCCACCTGCCTGCCTCCCGCAGGCCTCTCTCTCCTCAGCTAATTCTAAACCCTGGTGATTCTTAGTAACCCGCCAACCCCCCAACACTGTGCTCCGGGCATGTCAAGGGGAGCAGGACAGTGATCTCTGTCTTAGTGGGGCAGAGCCGCTTGAGGGGAAGACGGGAATTAATCAAGAAGTAATCTCTCTCTCTCTCTCACACACACACACACACACACACACACACACACACACCTGCAGCTACAGTCCTTGCTCCAGAAGGGAGGTTGTGATGACTGGAAATGTCACAGGGGGTTTGACCTCATCCAGGGTCGGTGCGGCTGAGGGGACCGGTGACTGGGGGCAGCACCACCGGCTGAAAGCAGCATGGCAGGAGGGCCCTCGAGGCCGGGGGGCAGGCCGAGGATGGCCGCGGCGACCCTGCCTCCCCTGACCTTACCTTTCAGAGAAACTGAGGCTGAACCAGAAGGAGGGCCAAGGCGGGGCCTGTCCCCCAACCTAGCACGTGACAAGCGGGCCGTCTTCTCCTTCAGAACCAGTGTCATTTGCTCTCAGGCAAATAAACAGAGACGTGGGAGCCGGGATCCCCGGGGGTGAGCCGTGTCGCGCAGGCCGGTGGGTGTTTGGGGACAGGTCCCGAGTGAAGGGCGATGGAGCTGTGGCGGCCGAAAGCATGTTTCTGCCCAGAAGGGGGCCCCGCAGCTGCTGCAGGGGAGCCCTCGGGGCACGGGGACATCTGGGGACTCTGCTGTGCCCTGGGGTCTGTCTTCGCAGCTGGAGCGCACGGAGAGAGCTGAGCTCACATCAGCCTCTGCTTCGGATTTCGTTTGCACCATGAAGACCGATAGTCGAAATAACGCGCATTCCAGCTTCGGACGAGATGCCCAGCGACTCGGGACCCGCGCTCGTTTGCAAAGTTTCCTCGCTCCGTGAATCACTCCTTCGCAGCGACGCCGTTAGTGAATAATTCAGGGCAGGTAACCTCCAATCAACCGTGATTAAGGAACTTTGGCCGCGGGCAGAGGGGATAACAGGTTTCCGGAATGCCAGCAGCAAAATCTGCTTACACCACCATCCATCTCTACGGTGATAAAGTGCCCCGAACTAGTAATTCCAGAGGGAAGGGTTTTAAATCAAGCGTGAGTGTCAGCAGGATCAGGGCAAACTCTCAATTACTGTAAAGACTGTTTTTTTGCAAACCGTCTTCAGATGGGCGATACTCATTTCCGTTCTAAAGAGCAGGTGGTGCTCCGGAGGCTCCCAGGGCACCGGACCCCGCGCTCCTGGGACTTGGGCAATTCACACCCGCCGCATCGGGGCTAGACCGTGAGGTGCACACTTCACCTGCTGTGCTCGGGCCGGAAGGGCGGGTTCTTGGCGTGACGCTCAGCCCGTCTCTGCCACGCTCTGCCTGGAATCCCGTCCCCGGGCACACCGGGCTTTCCCTGGCTGTGCCCTCCTCATTCTGCATGGCCTCGGCCAGCACCCGGCTCCAGCTCCTCATGCCGGCCCCTTGTGTGGCACTGGGGACCTCACCCCCTTTCTGGCTTGTCTGCTCTCTCTGCTCACAGGCCCCCTGGGAACAGGTGCCGTGTCTTATCCTCCATAACAGCACCTGGCATGGGGTCGGTGCTTCATCAGGGACTGTCACAGTAACAGACGAGTGCACCAGCCCCTCACTGATTCATGCCGACAAAGGAGGGCTGAGGGCTGGACAGGAATGGCACAGGACCAGGACAGGAACAGGGGACCCCCTGTGCCAGAATCTCCGGGGGCGCTGGGTGGGGGAAATGCAGACGCTGGGCTCCCACCTCCAGGGGCCCATTCAACCGGTCTGAGCTGGAGCCCTGGGCATCTGCCCTGAACAGATTTGATAACCTGTGCCCCTCCCCTTCCTTCTCTGCCTTGCAGACCCTGCCTGGGCTTCGAGGGACAGGCGCTTTTCTACCTAGATCATGTTGAGTGTTTTGGGGACATGGGTCTGTGGTCTTTACAGAAATAAATAGTGGGGGGGGCAATGGGGAACCCCAGAAGGGCCGGATGGCCAGGGGAGATCAACTTAAGGGCACCTGGATGGCTCAATGTGTCAAGCATCTGACTCGATTTTGGTTCAGGTCATGATCCCAGTTTCCTGAGTTCAAGCCCTGTGTTGGGCTTTGCACTGAGCGTGCAGAGCCTGGTTGAGATTCTCTCTCTCTCTCTCTCTCTCTCTCTCTCTCTCTCATTCTCTTCCCCTCCCCCAATCATGCTGTGTCTGTCTATCTCTCTCAAAATAAACTTAAAACCGTTTTAAAAAAGATAAAGTATTGTGCAAACTGCAGGTTCATTTACCTACTCAGCACATATTTGTTGAGAATCTACTATGCGTGCTGGGCAGTGTCGGCGCCGGGAGGAGAGGAGGGCAGGGCGGCCAGCTCACGAGACCAGATCGCTGGCTGGTGGGACGGGGAAGGAGCTGAGGCCCTCGACCCCCTGCGCGTGGCCGGCGGGGCATGAAAGTCACAGCGCCAAGGCCTCTGTCTGAACTTGCTCCCAGTCCGGGGCAGGCAGGCCTCAATTCTGCCGCCGCTGGGCCACCTGTGACCAGGCCTGGCCGAAGGCGGCCAGTCCAGTCCCGTCCCCAAGGTCCCCAAGCCCCATGGCGCCAGCTGCGGCCTTTCTCACCGTGGGTTTGTATGTGACGTTCAGGAGGAGTTTTAGTGGAACTGGCCGAGCCCCCTTCAGACATGGGTGCCCTTCACGATGGGTGCAACTTCGGGCAAACTGCTGCCCGTTAGAATGAAGAGAGACCGTGGGGGTCCCACAGGGAGCTCGCGAGCCGTTTGACACCTGGATCCTCAGAGGGTGGTCCCTGGGCCGGCCGCGCTGACATCCCCCGGGAACTTGTTAGAAACTCAGAGTTGTGGGCCCATCACAGGGCCTGTGGCACCGCATTGCATTAAGAGACCGAGATCCCGAGGTGACATGTGTGCACACCCAAGTCTGAGACCCCCTGGTCTAATGCCTGCCACCGGGCAAAACGTTTGAGCACATGTTTGGGACGGAGCCCTCGGCCTGTGTGTGATGCTCATGCTGGCCCGGGACCCCCAGAACAGCCCTGGGGACCGTCTCAGCCGGGGCTGCGTTGGTAAACATTGCACTTCCTTGACGGAAGCCTGTGGGGATTCGGAATAAGGCTTATTCGAGGGCCAGGCCTCCTGCAGTCAGGAAGTGGGCGAGGACGCCTCTGGGAGCTCCGCCTCCGTGTGGGGTGGCAGCCGGAGTTAGCAGGTGTGACAGCCAGGGAGAAAAGCTGGACGCAGCAGAGGGGAGGGTGGGGGCAGCTGGAGGGTGAACCGGACCCCCAAACGGCCGGCGCAGGTGACCCGCAGGAGGATCGGGTGACCCTCACACGAAGCCGTCCACGCACTGACCCAGGATTCTCTGGAGCTGGTCCTGCCGGCCAGGCGAGCGACAGGGAGGAGGGGCTCACTCCCGCCTCGCAGGTCACTGCTCTCCTGGCCAACCCTGACCCCAGCATGGCGGAGGCCGGTGGGAAACGTGGGTCTGAGATGTGCGGCCCCGTGGCAGTACTAGGTTCTCAGAGGGGATGGGCTCAGGGCCAGGTGGGCACCAGGACGGGAGAGGGGGGCCAGGAGGGCACTGGGACTGGTGGGGGTCTGGGCGGGCACTGGGACAGGTGACAGGGGCCTGGGTAAGGGGGGCCGGATGGGCACTGGGACGGGTGAGAGGGCACCAGGCGGGGCTTCAAGACCTGCAGACGCAGCCCCAACCACTGCTCTCCAGAAGGAATGTGGGCCAGGAAAGCCAGAGCTCCTAATTTTTGAGAAGAAACTCTAATTTTGGGATTTTAAGTCAGATTCCTTTTTTTTTTTTTACATGTTAGGAACAAACCCAGTATTTGGAAACCGTTCAACCAAACAAAATGCTTTTGTGGGTCAGAAGTGTGCTTTTCCGGCCATGCCCATGCCCCTGGGTTTCCGGCTGTAGGACCGGCGGCTCAGGGAGGGAGTGAGCTGCCCAGAAGCAGGTCTGCATCCGCTAGGTCGAGCCGCACCACCTGTCGTGAGGCGTCCTGGGCGCGGCCTCGTCTCCTCCTCCAGGAGCTGCCCGGGTCTGCCCGGGCTAGAGGGCACAGGGGACGTGCAGAGGCCGCTCCCCTCAGTGCCCTCCAGCGCCCCCATGCTCAGACCACTGGGGGTCTTAGGAAGCACGGGTTCTAATCCAGCAGGTCGGGATGGGGCTCCGAGACTCCGACCTTCTGACCAGGTCCCCGGCGGTGGGGGCCGAGGCGGGTTCCAGACCAGGGGCCGGGCCGCACCGTCCTTCAGCACTAACAGTGCTGCAGGGGGCCGGGGCCCCACGGATGCCGGAGCTGGGCCTCAGCAGCACCCGGGGGGATTTATGTCCAGCTCCTTGCCCGGGCAGCACAAGACCGTGGAAGCGAGAACATCCAGGGGGAGATCCCGGGGTCAGGATGTTTGAAAGCCTCTCCAATGTGCAGTCTGCTCTGGAGCGGTGGGCGCGCCCTTCGGTGCTGGGGCGGGAGGGAGGCGCCAGAGCGGGGGTGAGGGGCGTTTCTGACGGTCAAAGGGAAGGCTCTAGAACTGCGGAGCGAGAGCCACCAGCTCCCACCAGATGGGCACTGAGCCCCTGCAACGTGAGGCCCTTCACTGGCTGGGCCGCGGTGACCATTACACACTTGATCTTGAAGCTTTGGTGACGGCAACAGAAAGTATCTCGTTAGCAGGTTGATGCTGGTCATGTGTTGAAATGACATATACGGGATGTATTATTGGATATATTGGGTTAAAGCATAGTTTTAAAAATTAATTTACCTATTTCCTTTTTTTAAATGTGGCTATTATACTTTTTTTAATTGTAGTAAAACATACAGTTGTTAAACATTTTTTAAATTATAGATAAAAACCAAATAATCCTCTCAATAGATGCAGAAAAAACATTTGGCCAAGTTCAACATCCATTTGTGATGAAAGCTCTCAACAAACTGGGTTTATAGGAAACATAGTGAAGGCGATACATGAAAAGCGCAGAGTCAACATCACACACAATGGTGAAAAACGGAGTGCTTTCCTCCAAGATCAGGAGCAAGGCAGTCCACCGTCCCCACGTTTATTCAACACAGTGGCGGGAGTCCTGGCCGCAGCGCCCAGACGGGCGAGGGACGAAAGGCATCCAAATCGGCAAGGAAAATGTAAAACTCACTCTGTGCAGATGACGTGATGTCATATAGAATAAACCGCTAGAGACTCACCGGAGAACTGGTAGGACTGAAAAGTGAATTCAGTAGAATTGTAGGCCTCCTGTTCTGTTCTCTCAGATTGCTATTCTCTAGGATCTTCAGTATTCAGAAGTCCTCCCTGGTGATTTATTTAAAAGATTTTTTAAGTTTATTTACTTACTTCGAGTTGGGGGGAGAAGGCATAGAGGGGGGGAGAGAGAGAATCCCAAGCAGCCTCTGAGCTGTCAGCACAGAGCCCGGTGTGGAGCTCGAACTCACAAACCATGAGATCATGACCTGAGTTGAAACCAAGAGTCAGACGCTTAACCGACTGAGCCTGCCAGGTGCCCCTGCCTGGGCTTCTCGTATGTTCCAAAGCCTCAGGTCCGCTGAGCTACACAGCTTGCTGTCTGCTGTGGTCCCTGGACCAGCAGCGTCAGTGTCACCCGGAAACTGGGAAATGTAAATTCTCAGGCCGCATCCCGATGCTCCTGAGTCAGGAGCTCTGGGGCGGGTCCCACAGGTCAGCGTTCTCACAGCCTACCTGGCGATTCCTGCATGTTGAAGGTAGGGCTCCACTGTCTCCCCGGCCAAGGGGGCTGTGAGCCCGGCCTGGGCAGGCACGTTTCCCTGCCGCCTCCCGGGGGATTGGCTTTGACGACAGAGGTCCCCGTGCCCTGCCAGTCGTGCTGGAGAGGGTGGGGGAGACTCTGATTTACTCAAGAAAAAGGGAGCGTTCGAAGGGAGGAGGATGCACGGGCACCTGGGTGGTTTGGTTGGTTAAGTGTCCAACTCTTGATTTTGGCTCAGGTCACACCTTACAGTTTGGGGGATCGAGCCCCATGACGGGCTTTGCGCTGACAGCACGGAGTCTGCTTGGGATTCTCTCCCTCTCTCTCTGCCCTTTCCCCACTCCTCCCTCTCTCTCTCTCTCTCTCTCTCTCTCTCTCTCTCTCTCTCTCTCAAAATAAACAAATGCATTAAAAAACGAGAAGCAAAGTCAAGTTGCTGGAACTGCTGAGGGTGACTGAGAAGCAAACCTGAATGATGTGTTACCGGGGGCAGGGGCTGGGCCGCACGGCAGCAGCTGCTGGGGCACAAGGCCATTTCACTCGGCAGACACACCACGGCCGCTCCGTGACTGGCGCTTCCCCGCAGGGGCAGGGCCCAGGCCGGCCCTTCCTGCCCCCCAGTGCAAGGCCTGTAACCTCCGGATGTTGACTTGCAGGGAGATGGGGACGTGACCTCCGCTTTGGGAAACCCGGGCTCCTCCGCGTCAAGGGCAGGGCCGGGAGCGCGGTGTCTAACCCCGAGAAGTCTTACCTCTTGAGCTTCCTCTTCCTGTGGTGCCGATCTGTTAATTTTGTGGCTGCGACATGTGTTCGGACGGCCACCCAGACACGTCATTCCCGGTCAGAAGCATAATACGTAAGTGAGTTTTATCTCTACTGTAGGGACAGACTTCAAGGTCGTATTTGAAGAGCAGAAGAGAGAGGCAACAAACCAGCCCTAATGACTTCTGAAGAGGCCCCGTCAAGCCCCCGTGAAGCCAAAGGGAAAGCGTTTTTCACATTTAGTGCATTTTGAGCCTCCGCCAAGGAGGACAATCTGGTGGATGACGGATTTGTGGGCAAGATCAAGGGGATTAGCAGCTTCTTGGGCGGCCTCCCGGGAGAGAGGCCGGCCCGAGGTCATCGGAACGGCTCCCAGCAGGGAAGGGGACAGCCACAGCCATCGGCTTGGGAAGAGACAGAAACAGGACCGGGGGAAACCCTGTTCGACACTGTGCATCGTCTACACATTAGGTTGCATTGGGAGGGGGAGGGAAAGTTCACTGCTGATAAAATGTCTGTTCTGCCTAAGAGAACACTCTGTTGGCCTATTTGTCGTGAGCGGCAACGCAGGGCATTGTCTGGAATGGGGACGTCTCGGCGAAGAAACTCACATTAGTCTGAGTAATGCGATAAATGTGAGTCCTCCATGTCCGGGGTGAGACGGTTCTCACGCTCTGGGATGGACACGGTCCCACTGTAGTTCACACTTCCCGGTCCTCTGAGCAGTGGCTCCTGAATTCAGTTCTTGGGGGAGGAGGGCAGAGATGAAAGGTTGGAAGCAGGGCAGGGGGCGTCCAGGAAGCAGGGTGGAGGCTCTCGGAGAACGAGACCCTACGCGGTGTCAGTGGAGAGCAGGTGGGGGCTGGGGAGGGAGCTGGTGGGGTCCCTGTGCTGGGCCGTGGCTGAGGCGCTGTGTGGGTACGTCTGATGCCTGGTTTTCTTATTATTCTTTTAATATTTTTTCAGCTCTGGGAGGTAATGTGCTTTCATCATACCCCGCCTGCTCCCAAACCGTCAAGTTATTTTATACCCACCGCCGTCAGTGAGCCTTCGTCAGGTGGTGGACTGGGGAAAGAGGGAGAGAGGCCATGTTCATGTTTGGGACAAGATGGAGTGGTGCGTGGACCCCAGCCACAACAAGGAGTAGACATTAGGGGTCTTGGAGGAAAGCAGGAGGAGAGGAAGGGCACCGCTGGAAAATGTAAGCCCTTCTCCACCCACCCCTTCCCCCATTTCTTAGAACCCTCATTAATATTCTGTAAACGGGGGATGTGCAGGTGTGGGTTACTGTCCCGGGCCCTGAAGGACAGAATGGCACCAGGGGCTGGACGGCCGCAGGGGAGGCGCTGCAGGAGCTGAAGGTTGATCAGGGTCACGGCCATGGTCTGTCCAACAGTGAAACTAATGACCATGGAGGAATATGCGAATTCAATTACTTGAGTGTATATCCTGGTTTTTCTCTTTGATGTTAAAGGCAATTCACAGCAAAACAAAACAGAACAAAACACGTACACACAGCGCTGCCTCCAGCACAGGACATCATGAAAAGGATGAATATTTGGGTGCCCATTTTACAGGTGGGAATCGTGGGTTTCTGAAGAGGATCTTAGGAGTCAGAGATGGAGCAATGATGTAGGTCCAACCCAGCTCAACCTGCGGGTCAGCGTGGCTAAGACAGCACAGAGGTAGGATATAGGAAATCATAGAATTTGAAGGCTGGAAGTATCCTTAAAAGTAAAAAACAAAACAAAGCAGGACAGAACAAAAACTATGATGGTGATGATGGTGGTGATGGTGATGATGGTGGTGGTGATGGTGATGGTGATGATGGTGGTGATGGTGATGGTGATGGAGGTGATGATAATGACGGTGATGGCGGCACCACACAACCTTGAATACATTTAGCAGCGTCTTATATTCCCTGCACCTGTTAACTGGCCTACACAGATCATCTCTGGACTCTCCACAAACCAATTTCCTTGGGTTTTTCAAGTTGGCACTATTGACATTTGAGGCAGAGTAATTCTTTTTTCCTTAAGGAAAAATGGTCTACTTTATTCGCCATCTGATTCACTGTTTTGTCCAGATGAATACAGTCAGACTTAATTGTCTGGTAACAGCTCTTCCTGCATCCCTGTATCCAGGTACGGATCCATGAAGCCGGTTTGTCTCACTGATTATTACTTGAGGCTCTGCATTCAAGATTTCCATGAACACTTTATCCTTGCATCTTTATTTTACTGTTTTTGGCTTTATTGAGGTATTACTGGTGTTATATGACCTTGGGTAAGTTTCAGGTGTACACAGTCATCCCTTGTGGGGGCCATGCTGTGCATTTCTGGGTGTCTCACAGCACCCCTGGCCTCTCTACCCACTGGTGCCCGAGCATCCCTCCAACTCCTGGTTACGACCACAACGGACCTCTCTCGGCATTGCCGGATGTCCCCTGGGGGCTAAAATCACCCCCTGCAGAGATCCCCGCAGAATCCCCCAGTCCTTTCCATCCGCCCAGAAGACCCGACCCACAGGAGAGAACCAAGGTCACCCGTAAAGCCGTTCGAGTCGCTGTGTCCCTCATGTTGATCATGATGACCCTGAGCCACCAGATTTCCTTTGTGAGTCGTCACGAAGCGTGCGTGCCGCCGGAGGAGATATTCCCGCTCTGGAAGGGTAGAGCTCTAGGACACCCCTGAATTTTATTCTTAAAGAGGTAAGGCCTGAGCGTTCCAGAAAGACCGGCTTCTTAGATTAGCTAAATTGACGCCGTGTTCCTCGCAGCTGAGGCCTCCCCAGAGCTACCTCGTCAGAAGAACTTTACAGACATGTGTTTCCAATTTTCCGCGCTGCCTGTCTTTCCCGAGGACCGGGAGCCGCCCGGGCTGATCTGCACGTCTCCAGCCCCGGGCACAGGGCCCCGTGTGCGGGGCGCTCAGAAGGGTCTTTGCGGATGAGTGAAGAAGGAACAAATCTGTGCAGATTCCCACGGCCGCCGTGCGCCCCGGGTTCGCCTGACCGGCTGGCCCAGGCAAGCACCAGGATCTGAGCAGTCAGCGCCCGGAGGCCCAGGAGCAGCTGATCCCCGAGGACCCTCCCACAGCTGTCCCTTGTCAGCTCCTGATGCGTCTGCACCACTGAGGGTGGACAAGTTCCACACTGCTTTAATTTTCCCATCAATCCCCGGGGGCGAAAATGCCTCCCCGGCAGGATTAAAATGAGGAATAATTTGGTGAAAAAAAATTTCAAAGCACTTATTGCTCATTTTCAGAACATTCCTCTTCTTCTCTCCGTGTTCCAGGTGGGATTGGTAAGCGGTATGGCCCGAACCTGGCAGGACAGAGGACCCCATTGCTCCCCTACCCTGAGCTTGGTCCGGGGATGGGCAGGTGACCCGAGCGACCCAGAGAGAGTCTCTGGAGAGGGCTGAAAGGGATGCTGGGTCTCTGTCCTTCCCTGGGTCCCTGGGCTTCAGGGTGATGGACTTGTGCAGGGGGTGGGGGCCAGCCTTGCTCCTTGGGGGCCTGCCGGAGATGCAGACGGCAGCGGATTTCAGAGAGGGGCGAGGGGCCGGGGGCTGATCACATGGCTTGGACTCCTGCATCCAGCTTTGCCTGAAGCCCACACACCTTTTGTTTTTTCCATTTCACGAGTCATTAGTCTGTAATTTCTGTTAATGCAGTTCAGTCTGGTTTCTGCCACTTCCAGTCCAAAGGGTCCTGACTAAAACATTGTTAATCTCTCTTCTTACTCCTCCCTTTCTCCCCGTCCAGCTGCCTTCCTTCCCGCCCTTCCGTCATCCTTCTCCCCCATGGATCCTCATGTCTCTCGCTTGCTCGCCTGGATCCCGAGTTTGTCCTCATCTTCCTGTCCGCTGACTGTCTCAATGGTGCCCTCATGTCGTGGAGACCCTCCTGGACATTTTTTGTTTTTCTAAAGTTTGTTTGTTTGTTTGTTTGTTTTGCAAGAGAGAGAAAGAGTGTGCACAAGTGGGGGAGAGGCAGAGAGAAGGAGAAACAGAATCCCAAGCAGGCTCTGTGCTAACGAAGTTTGATGCAGGGCTCAAACTTGCAAACATGAGATCATGACCTGAGCCAAGATTGAGAGTCAGATGCTTAACCCCCGGAGCCCCCCAGGAGCTCCATTTCTAGACACTGAAGAGCTGAAATCCAAAGTCCCTTTCGAGACGCCCAGGCACACGGCTTTCTTAGGACAGTGCTGGGCAGTGCTGTCCACATCTGAGGTCAGGAGGCTGCTCCCTTCAGCCCCCGTCCAAGCCTCGCTTCCGCCTCGGTGTTGTATTCATGTAAACGAGAGCGTCTTGTTTTCAGGTACAGGAGGACCCGCCCTCGAGCCTCCCCTGTCCAGCTGTGTTTTGACTGTTGTCCCCAGCTCCTGCTTGGGGCTGACCTGGCCACCGTGGAGACAGGACTGAGAACTCGCACAGCCTGCCGTCCAGTCTCAGGGGCCGGCAGCTCAGGGCCGCCCTGAACTGTCCCAGGCCCAGCGTCTCCAGGCCCCAGGGGTCTCCTGGGCGGTGGGTGGTCCCATCAGCCGGTGGGGAATTTATGACTATTGACAGGGCTGAAGGACCGGGATGAAGCAGCCCAGTGACTTTCCCAGGGTTTCAGACCCGGGGAGCACCTGCCGCGGGAAGACCCAGGTTGAGGGGTTTGGTTACCACCAATGGCAGTGTTGTGTGCAAGCTGTGGGGAGAGCAGGTGACCGTCTCCAGGCACCGGGGCCTGGGTCCCCTGTGCAATGGTCCCCGCTGGGCTCACGCCAGCCTCTCCTCCAAGGGGCTGCCGGAGGCGAGTCGGCACAGCCGGCCGCGGGTGGCTGCCGGGCCGCGTGGCAGCGGCGGCCACGTCTCTGGTCTCCGGCGTGCTCGCTGCGGTCCTGCTCTGTCACATCCGCCATCTCCGGCCTCCCCACGTTCGGTCGTTCGAATTCCGCAGGGTCGCATTTGCATGATGCGCTTTTTAAAAAAAACCCACTAATGTTTTCCCTTAAAATAGCGTACTTGAGACGTAAGCCTCTCAAATCTCCTCCAAATGGAAAACCGGCAACATTGTTGTGAATGGGAGGAAACCCTAAAAAATCGGAGGTAAAAGTGCAGAGACGGTCTGGCGTGTAAGCAGCCGAAGGACGGCGCTCCGTCCTCACGAGTAAAACACGGAACAAACTGAAAACTCGATAGCTCTTCTGAGATCCATCTGAGGAGTGAAGTTTCTGGAAAAGGCCTGCCCCCCAAGGTGGAGACCCGACAGCCCCAAATAGAGACATGGCCTCAGCCTCTTGGAAGCCCACAGGCACGACAGCACAGTGGCCAGAGCCAGGGCTGCACACCTGAACTTTAATTGCAAAACTTCTGGAGGCTCAGTGTGGACGAGTCTGAGAGAGAAAAACTCCAGGACAGTCTGGGCATCAGGACCCTGACGCTTCTGTGAATCTTACCTACAGGAGCGTGACCAGGTTTTCACAGGGAATATCAGAAATATCCCTTGTTTCTGGTGGAGGAAGAGGGAAAAGAAGCAACTGGAAACACACCAGAGCACCGTGTTCTTCGAGAGGTCTGCCCTCAGCAGAAAGCAGGAGTCTAACCTGCCGGGGTTTTATCAGAGCCTAACTGACCTACTGGAAGGGAAGCACCCAGCTCCGGCCTCCAGCAGCCATCCCGTCCCACCTAGAGGGAGAGGAAGAAGGCTGAGGAACACTTGTGAAGGTCACGGTCCAGAAGCTCAGGCTCATCAAAGACGGAGCCCTAACCACAGGCCACAGGTCGCTTCCCTTCCCCACACCCACAGCAGCGTCACTAACGGCCAGTTCGCTGCAGTGCCTCCTCCATCACGTCTGGCCATCAAGAAAAAATTGCAAGACATGCTTGAAGGCAAAAAACACAATTAGAGAAGACAGAGAAAGCATCAGAACAAGACTCGGACGCGGCGGGATGTTGAAATGACAAAACCAGGAACTTGAAACAATCCTGGTTAACGGACCACGTAGACAGCATGCAAGTCCAGACGGGCAACGTGAGCAGAGACAGAGATTCTACAAGAGAACGAAGAGAAATCCTAGAGACAGAGCCCACGGACTCCGACAGGCTGACGAGTGGAGTGGCCATGGCTAAGGAAAGAGCCTCCGACCCTGAGGGCATCTCAACGGAAACAGCCAAACTTAAAGGCAAAGCTAAAAAAAAAAAGTTAAAACACCCAGGATACCCAAAGACTAAGGCAGAACTACAAATACACCACACGGGAGTTCCAGAAGGAGAAGAGAGAAAGGAGAGAAGAAATAGTCGAAACCACAATGACTCAGAATTTCCTCTGAAGTAGCGTCAGACAGAGAACCCCGATCCAGGAAGCTCAAAGGTCACTGAGCACAAGAGTGCCTAAAACGACAATATCTAGGCTCACCGTTTTTCAAATTTCAGAAAATCAAAGGAAAAGAAAAAAATCCCGAATGAAAGCCAGAGGAGAGAAACGCAGTGCCTACAGAGCAGCAAAGATAGGAATCACCTCCCACTCATCCTCCAAACGACGCAAACAGGAGAGTGAAGTACTTGAACTTTGAGAGAAGAAAAAACAAAAACACAAAAACACCAACCTAGGCATCTGTGCCTCATGAAACTATCCTTCAAAAGGGAAGGGGAAATGAAGGCTTTCTCGGCCAAACAAGAACGGAGGGAGCTTATTGTCCGTAGCCCTGCCTCCGAGAGAAGTGAAAAGAAGTTCCGTAGCGGGTAACACAGGTCAGAGACTCGGATCTGCAGAAAGGAAGGAAGTGCATCAAAGCAGGAGCAAGACGGAATAAAAACCTTTCTTTTACTTATTCTTAGTTGATCTAGCAGACAACGGTTTCTTCAAGAGTGGCGACAGCGGTCCTGCGTTCGGTCGTGCACCTGTGCGCCCTTGTGCGTCAGCGCCGGGGACAGCAGCAAGGACGTGGGACAGGAGGCGGGGTTAGAGGCCTCTGCGGCTGAGTGGCATTGCTCTGCCCCGACGAAGTGAACTTGCATTGGTTGTAAATGTGTGTTGTAAATTCTAGGGCGGCCACTAGAAACAGTAAAACAAAGGGGGTGTCCCTGTTATGTTAGAAAAGAGAGAAATGGAAGCGTGGAAAATGTTCAGTTAAAACCACCGAAGGCAGAAAGAGTCCATGACAAAAGCAGGCACCATGAACTAGGGTGACAAATAGGAGACAGTTACAAATATGGTCGATATTATGCCAACCCCGCCCGTAATCGCTTTAAATATCGGTGGTTTAACTAGACCAGTTAGAAGACAGAGATTATGAGCGGATCAAGAAACCTGACCCGACTACATGTCGGCTATGAGACACCACCACACACCTATCGAAACAGCCCACGTCCAGAACCCTGGTGACACCAGATGCCGGCGAGGGGCGGTGGGGGTGGGGGGCAGATCTCGTGCGTTGCGGGTGTGAATACAAAATGGCGCAGCCTCTTGGGAGACAGTTAGGCAGTTTCTCCTGTAAGTAAGCATGCTCTTGCCACGTGGCCCAGCAGCCACTCCCCGCGGCATTTTACCCAAAGGAGTCAAGTGCTCATGTTCATGCAAAACCCGCACGCGCTGCTCAGAGCAGCTTTTCCCATAATCGCCCGAACCTGGCGACCACGACCGCGATGTCCTCCAGTGCATGATGGAGAACGCGCAGGCCATCCAAACAACGGAACGGTATTCGGGGCTGGGAAGACACGAGCCACCAAACCATGAGAAGACATGCGGGGACCTTGAATGCGTATCTGCAGGTGGAGGACGGGAAAGAAGCTAGAAAGGCTGCATGTTGTGCGTCGGTAGGTACGACCACTCTGTGACTTTCTGGAAAAGGCAAAACTACGGAGACAAGAAGAGATCAGTGGTAGCCAGAGGTTAGGGGGAGGGAGGGACGAATAGGCGGGGTACAGAGGACTTGGGGCAGACTCCTCCGTACGGTACAATAGTTGTAGATGTACGGCATTTTCTATCCATCCACACCCAGCGAGGTTGCAGTATCGAAGTGGCCCCGGTGCAAACTCTGGACCTCGGGTGAAGACGACAGGTCACTGTGGGATCATCAGTCATAACACGCGGGCCTGGCGGGTGGAGGTGTGGGTACCAGGGAGGCCATGTGTGTGTGGGGGGGGCAACAGGTATGTGGCAAATCCGCTCAATTCTACCTTCCACTTGGTTTTGCTGTGGATGTAAAACTGGTCTAAAAAATAAAGTCTACTTAAAAAAAAATATATATATATACATATATATAAGTGAGTGATGGATAAGAGTGTTGTCTGCCCGGGACTCCGCGCTGAGCCCGGCACCCTCTTTATTACAAGGGGACTTAGCGCGTGGTGGGGGCGTGCTAAAGACATGCAGGTACTGATGTGAGACTTCCTTTATTTAATGTTTATTTATTTTTGAGACAGAGACAGAACATGAGTGGGGGAGGGTCAGAGAGAGAGAGAGACACAGAATCTGAAGCAGGCTCCAGGCTCTGAGCTGTCAGCACAGAGCCCGACGCAGGGCTCCAACTCATGAACTGCAAGATCGTGACCTGAGCCAAAGTCGGACATTTAACCGACTGATCCCCCAGGCGCCCGGAGGTTTTCTTGTTTATGTCGCCAGAGGCACAGAAGGGGCTTCGCAAAAACAGAAAGTCACTTGTCACCCTGTGGCTCCTGTTGCACCTCCCTAGGCACCTGCAGTGCTCAGAGGCTCCCCCTCACCCTGCACACTGGGGGGGAGGGGCTGGTGGGCCTGTCAGGTCACCTGCCTGCGCCCTGGGAGCTGAGCTCCCTGTTTGGTGGGCAGCCAGCAGGACCTCCCAAGTGCAGGAGGGGCGACTCCCTGCAAGGAAATCAGGGTGCGGTCATCAAAGACTCGGAGGCGCGACTAGCAGGGGTGCCCACGGCCCGGGGCTGCCTTCCATCCATGGCAGCAAGAAGCCCTAGCCTGGGGGCTCGCCCGGGCTCTCTCTCCACCTGCTCCTGGAGAGACACCTTGGGGTGGGCATATCATCTCTGAGCAGGGGTGGGGGTTCACAGACGTGCAGCCCAGTTCCCGGGGCCCCCTGTCTGGGGTGGCCTCAGAGCCCCTCCAGGTCTGACACGTGCTCACCTTCTAAGCCCCCGAGGCCCAGGGCAGCCTCCGCATTGGTGTGACCTGCAGCAAATTCTCTTCAGGGGCCTCCCCCCTCTGACACCCCCTCTCCAGGGCAAGCCTGACTCAAAACAAGAAACAACCGGAATCTCATCCCCACGGTTAGAGAATGCACTAGCGGGGCACCTGGGGGGCTCAGTCCGTTAAGCATCTGACTCTTGATTTTGGTTCAGTCATGATTTCACCTGTTAGTGAGTTTGAGCCCCGTGTCGGGCTCCGTGCTGACAGCGTGGAGCCTGCCTGGGATTCTAACTCTCTCTCCCTCTCTCTCTGCCCCTCCCATTTGCGTTCTCTCCGTCTCTCTCTAAATAAATACACTTAAAAGTGCATTATAGTAGCGTAACTTTTCCAATAATAGTTTTCATTAGATTAAACCCACAGCACATACATTCCCTGGGAATAATGGTAGATTGAACATGGCAGAAATGTGCCGGAATTTCTTTAGAAATCAGACTGTTGGGGGGCCTGGGGGGGGGCCCAGTCGGTTAAGCAACTGACTTCGGGTCAGGTCACGATTTTGCAGTTCATGAGTTCGAACCCCACGTTGGGCTCTGTGCTGACAGCTCAGAGCCTGGAGCCTGCTTCAGATTCTGTGTCTCCTTCTCTCTCTGCCCCTCCCCTGCTCACACTCTGTCTCTCTCTCAAAACTAAATATTAAAAAAAAAAAAAAAGAAATCAGCCTGTTGGCTTTTGAAGAGTGGCTGGTGACCGAGGGCACAGGCTACTGAGTTAGGCCATGGGGGCTTTAAATCCAGGCCCTGCCCCTTGTGACCGCGTGACTTTGAGCAAGAGACATCTCCTCCCTGGGTATCGGCTTCCCTGTCTGTGTAATGCCGACAGTAACAATTCCTACCCACCCGCTTGTTGTGACGGTCAAATAAATCCATGTAACGTTCAGCAAGCTCAGCTACAAACATGCCCACACAGGTGCATGGGGGCCTTTCCTGGGGCAGCAGAGACCCGGCCCGAAGCTCGAGGCCCGAGGTCAGGCTGCCGTGCGTAGGCAGAAAGCCAAGGCTGAAGCGGGAAATGTGTCTTAGGGAAACTGGGTATTTCCTTAAAACTGAGAGCAGGGATAAACTGTACTAGCCTCCCCGCCTCTCCTCGCTTTGTTTTTTTTTGTTTTGTTTTTTTTGTTTTGTTTTGTCTGGCAAATACAGGGTCTCCTTTGCACTCTATTTCCTAATAGAGTAAACTCCGTGATCCTAAATGCAAACACACTGAACCAGCACAAACAAGTGCTTGCTTCCTGAGGCTTCTGGGGAACTGGGTGAGGGAGGGGTCGCTCGGGAGAGCCGCCAAAGCTCCAGAAGGCAGAGCAGGGTTCGGCCCAACGGCCCCGCGGAGTCAGTCCGCTCCTCCTTCCTCGTTAGACTGTTCGCCTGTTCATTCGTTCACTGGCTTAGTGAGAACTGTCTGGAAGTCTGGGACCTTGCCTCCAGGGAACTCACGTGCAGGGGCACTCCGTGTGGCGG
The DNA here is from genome assembly GCA_004023785.1 of Mungos mungo. Lineage (NCBI taxonomy): Eukaryota > Metazoa > Chordata > Mammalia > Carnivora > Herpestidae > Mungos > Mungos mungo. The sequence goes on along the minus strand of PISW01003442.1, from coordinate 8,038 downwards.
TACCGAGACGCGCCAGCTACTGGGGGCTCTGCGAGGGGGCACAGCGAAGACCCTGGTTCCGGGAAGGCTTCCTCTGGGAGGCGTGTGCAAACAGAGAAATGAAGACCAAGGGAAGGATGTCAGCCCAGCAACGAGTCAGGGGTGTGCACACAATGTCTGTAACAGCGTGGAGTCAGAGAAGCCACAGGAACTATAACATTGAAGGGATCATCTCTCCGTGGCTGCAAAACCATCCTTTGGGCATAGTATGTCCCTGGGAAGCCGCTGCGCTATCCAGCTCCCCAGGCCCATCGAAAGGAAGCTGCCCCAGAGCCCCCCGACCTTCTCCCGCCCCAGCTCAGCTCTCTGTGCCTCAGTTTCCCTTGCACCATTGTCAGGCCACTTGGATACGCTCTTGGCCTTGTTCTCTTTCTGGTACTTTTGTCCGCTCCCCATCTGGGATGTGGAAATCTCTGTCTCCTCCCTTCTCCACATCCCCCTCGGCGCGACTGAGCTCAGAACAGGTCCAACAAATGAGCAGCCAACGACCAAGGTCTTTGTGCATAAAAGACATCAGACCGGAAACCTTGGCAATGCCTGCACTGCGCCTTGTGATCCAGAGTTCAGGCTGTGCTCTCCTGCCAGCCTCCCTCCTCCCTCAAGTGTGCTGGCTCTCATGTCTGTTTGTCCCTCTGTCTGTTACACTCAGGCCGCGGCTACGCCGTGCTGCGGTAGCACATTGACTGTAAATCATACCAGCTCAGCACGACGTCTACGTCCAGCTCATGGAGTAAGTCCGATGCGTGTGTGCAAGGAGACTCCAAGGTCAGCTGGAGGCAGGGTCTGAGGAAGGGGTCACCATCTCGTGGCTGCACCACCCGGGACATGGGGTCTCTCTGGTTGCCATGGCAGAGGAAGAGAGACCTGGAACCTCATTTCCCATCCTGACTCTTCCATGATTATTTCCATCAATTCTGCTTGCAGCCTATAAGCCAGACCAAGGCGTATGGTGCTAACCAAAATGGGGGCTGGGGAGGTAGGACGTAAACGGATACGTGGTGTGTGGTAAATGTCTTGGCCGCAGCATCTCATTTTTCTGCCCAAACACTCTTTGAGACTCCCAATGTACACGCATTCTTTTTGTCTTTTCGGCGTCCGTCCCTCCACTTTTGGTTTTGGGCCTTGGATATGCAGCTGGGTCTCCATCTGTAATCCTGGGGAGGGTCCTGGCAATCGGGCTGCTTTGAGAACACTGTGCCGGCAAGTGGATGATCAATCCTGTCATTATTGGTATTGGTTTGACTTTCACGTCGGAAGGATAATTTGGCTAGGTATAGAATTCTAGGCTGGCCTTTGTTTTCTTCCGGAAGGTATTCTATTGTCTTCTAGCTTCCCTTGCTTCCCTTGAGTTCATCTGTACTTTCACTATGGCCTCTTTGAAGGTCATGGGACTTTTCTTCTGGCTGTTTTTAAGATTTATTCTAGGTCTGTGGCTTTCAACAGTATTACTATGACTATCATGCCTCAGTTTTGTTTTCATTGTATTTATCTTGTATGGGATTCAAACTGATTCTTGAGTTTATGGTTTGATGCATTTCACCAATTATAAAAATCTCTGGTTTTATCTCTTCAAATATTTCTTCTGCTTTTTTCCTCTTATACCAAAACTTTGATTACATTTATATCACTTTTCTGCCATGGCCCATGTATCACTTACAATTTTTATTTTCTACTTCTTTTTACGTTGATTCTTTCGTCTGGATATCTCTTCTGACTCATATTCCAGTTCACAAATTCCCTTTTTGGTTGTTAAACTCATTTCTTGCACTCTTAAACTAACTTATTATACTTTTCTTTTCTGTAATTTCCACTTGGTTCCTTTTTTATAGGTTCCAGTTTTATGATTGATCTTGTCTTTTAATTATTTCAAGATATTGATTGTATTACTTTAAAAAATCTCCATTATTTGGATTTCCTGAGAATCTGATTTCTTGTCTGCTCCCAACCCCCTGTTTTTGGTCACATTTTGGCCTTTGGCACATTATTCTTGATTGAGTGTTGGACATTGTTAAATGAAAATTTCTTGAGTTCCTGTGCAGTTTTTTTGAATGATGTTATTTTCCTCCAGAAAGGGATCAGTTATACTTTTGGCAAGCAGCAATCCCAGAGGAATGTACCTCACATGATTATGGTTTGATATAATTTGAAGGTTTCATCTCTCTTGGGCATGACCATTGTCTAGTCAACCCTTACCTTTAAGGCAAAGCCTGTCCAAATGCCAGTCCCAAATTCAGGAACATTTCTCCAAATTTCTTCTCCTCAGCAGTCCTTGAGTTCTAATATTTGGCCTTGTGAGAATGTTGTAAACTCTATTCAACTTATTAGCCTTTTATTTGTTGATTGTGGAACTAGCAATTGGCTCTAAGGGGAAATGACATACCTGACGCTCAGCTCCTACCTCATGGTTTCTTTTTCTCCCAGATTCTGCCTTACATGGTCTCACTGCTTTTTAACTCATTAATGCCTTCGGACAAATATTTTGGAAGTTTTGTCCAGATTTTCTTAGACAGTAAACCTTGGCTTTTGAGTAACTTGTTCTACAAGTGTTCCACAAGATGAGCGAACATTTCTAATAACTTTTGACGTGATAGACGAGCAAAGTCTTGCAATCCAAGCAGTCCATGATGCTGAACGTCACGTGATCACAGCTGAGCCAACGCTTCTCTCTCTCTCTCTCTCTGCAGGATTGTGGGTGATCAGCTCCCATGCTTGGATGCTTGGTCTCAGGCATAAATCAGTGATTTTTCAACATTGGAAGGTGCCTACAACTGGCACTGGTGTATTTTTTGTCACTTCAAAGCACCTATGGACAGTCCCTTGCTTTTCCATGTAAGAGTAAGTGTAGGTGGGGCACCCGGGTGGCTCAGTCGGTTGAGCATCTGACTTCAGCTTGAGTTACGATCTTGCGGTTTGCAGGGTCAAGCCCCACGTTGGGCTCTGTGCTGACAGCTCAGAGCCTGGAGCCTGCTTCAGATTCTGGGTCTCCCTCTCTCTCTGTCCCTCCTCATTCAAGCTCTGCTCTCTCTGTCTCTCAAAAATAAATAAACATAAAATTTTTTTTAAAAAAGTAAGTTTAGGAAGGCTTTGATTCACTCTAGGTCAGGCTGCCTGCAGATACAGACCCTTTCCTCTGCTGTCTCACTGCCAGTTACATTCAACACAGTAGATGACAACAGTTTATTAATACCATACTGTAGTCAGCGTCCGTGCGAGCGGACACAACGGCCCCCGTGCAGGGAAAGTTCCACTGAGCCAGCAGACAGCAGTGCCTCCATTAGTGATACTGGGAGGTGTCCTACACCGCACCCCTCCTCTCTCTCCTCCCTCTCACACCAGACATGAAGATTTTCAAAGGTAAGTGCAGGTTAATTAGTCAATTTTTCTTTTATTTTGTATTTGTTATTCTGTATTCTATTATAGTGCTGTAACCATTTTTATATGAATATTTCTGGGTTGTTGAATTAAATCATGAGTTTCCATTATTTCTTGTGGGGAAATTCACTTTGATATACAAGTGCTTTGGATTACAAGCATGTTTCTGGCACAAACAGGTTTTACTGTATTTTAAGTAAGAGGATTGGTTCAGAGATCCTCGGCTCCTGGAGGGACTCCACTCTCCAAATTGTATCCACGAAAAATTGGAAGCAACTTTAGCCCAACAGTATAGGATTCGCTACAATACACCCGTGTAGGTGGATTAATACACTTTCATCAAAAGTGTTGGGGCCCCTGAGTGGCTCAGTCAGTTGAGCATCCGACTCTTGGCTTCAGCTCAGGTTATGATCTCATGGCTCACGAGTTCGAGCCCTGCGTCAGGCTCTGTGCGGCCCATGTGGAGCTGATGAGGGGCTCTCTCCCCCTCTCTCTGCCCCTCCCCTGCTCTGATGTGTGCTCACTCCCAAAACAAATAAAGATTAACAAAAATTTTAAAAAATGTTAAAATGTTTTGTTACAATAGAATACTAACAATGATATTTTGAAGGAAAATCAGCATATACTTTTTAAACATTATTCTAGTTTTGTGAAAACAACAAAATCTCTGAATGAGCATAGATGACTAGAAAGAAATAAAGTAAAACACGCCCTGTGGATAAATTGCCTCTAACTAACCCAAAAACTTAGGAAAAATAGTTACATTTGCTTCAGGCAGGCAGCATGTGCTAGATCATTCTTCAGTGTGCCCTGCCCCGGTATCTCAGAGCCCATGTGTCCCCAGGGCGCCCAACACTACCTGGTAAGTGTCCTTGGTCATTTCAGACGCATACGCTTTGGTTCCCGGTTTTCTGGATCTGAGTCTGGGGTCTGCGGGGGCCTGGCTGCGTCTCCTGGAAGCTTCGCCCGCGGCCCAGGGGTCTCGTGCCGCGTCTCACCGGCACCTGTCGATGAGTGAATATTGACCGGTCATTGCTGGCCGGTCACCAGACTCGCTGTCCCAGATCATGATGCTTCCTTGCTGGAAGGGAGCTTGGAGACCCTTTCACGAAGTGAAGCACTCTGCGTAAGACACACACACATGCGCGTGCACACACACATGCGCACACACACATGCACACACGCACACAAACACATGTGCATGCACACATGTGCACACACACATGCACACGTGCCCCTGCACACACACATGCACGCACACACATGCACACACGCACACAAGAACACACACATGTACACGCACAAACACACGTGCACGCACACACATGCACGCACACACACACACACACACACAATCAGCCGGGCTGCTCGCCATGAAGAATGTCTGTGTGTGCGCACGGCGTGGATTTCTTGCGGTCTTCCGTCTGCCCGCCACGTAGCTTCCGGGGAAGGTTTGGGGACCCTAGTCTCTGTTTAAGTGGGACCCTTCCTCCCCGCCAACTAGGCGCGGCCACTGCATTCTCTCCTCAACGCGGGACACTCCCGTCTTATCCCCTGCCCCCCAGGGAGCAGCCTTGACTTCTCTGTTTAATGTCTGCATCTTCCAGCAGAGTCTAATCACCACAAGGGCGGGGGCCCTGTGTATTCTGGTCACTACGTTCTCCCAGGGTCGCGTCCTCCCCGTGTGGAGCCAGCAAGTTACTAGCCTCTCTGTCTGTTTCCTCACCTGTAAACTGGGGGTGCGTTACCAGGGGCACGTCGCAGGGTCTCTGGGAAGGAAAGCGGTACCACATGCAGAGAGCTTACAACAGCAGCCGGGGTGTCGCCAGTGCTGCCTGTCACCGCTGATGCTGTCACCGGGGTGCGAAGAGCAGGGTCTCTTACGGCCCCAAGAGCTTCAGTGCCTGACGCGGAAACGCACCCGTCTCCCCGTGATGGGTCCCAGCGGCCCGTCTCTGCCGACCCTGCTCCGAGGCTGACTCACTTCCCGTTTCTCGCCTCTGCTCACTGTCCATGAGGCCGCTCGCTGGGTTTCCCCATCATTTTCCGGGGTGGTAATCGAGCAGGAAACATGGCTTCCTGTTCGCTTCCTGCTAAACCGCAGGCTCCGGCCGGGCCTTGGGAAACCCCGGTGCCCGGCCCAGCCAGCAACGCAGCCTGTGCAGAAGCCCTCAGTGTCCAGATCCCTGGCCCCGGGAACGCGACACCGAGAGACAGCCCTGCCCCCGTGGGTCAAGCCAGCCCCCAGTGTCAGCCTGGCCCCGGGGGACTGGACACCTGCTCTGCAGCCGTTTGGCTAAAGGTAAACTCACGACGCAAAAGCCATTTAGCACCTTTAAAGAAATTAGAAATGGGTTTTTCACGTGTGGCGGTGCTGAAAATTGCGAATAATGACAGAATTATTAAGAGTGGCTCTCCTGGCCTTGGGCGCTTAATTGCCTCTGGTCTGTAAAGCTGAAAAATAAGCACCATCGAATCCAAATGTGCAACAGTCTTGGGAGCCTGGGAGAATGGCTCCTGGTTCTTTGTTTATTGGGCGTGAGACGTGCTGTCTGGGTTGAGGGGTCCTGGGGGCGCGAGAGCGGAGAGCTGGGGGCCGGGGGCCCTGCTTCCTGCCTGGTTCCACTCTCTCCCCGCTAAGGAGGCAGTTTGAACCGGAAGGGCAAACAGGTCTGTGCAGTGACCTTCCAGGGTCCCTGGTGGCCCTGCAGGTGACCAGCTTCCCTACGAGCGAGCCAGGCTGACTAGATTTCTCCCTGCAGGACTTTTCAGAGCCTTTAGTAGAGTTGCAATGATACACTCACGCTGAGCCATCCCAGGGCTGCAAGCTTTGCACCTGTCCTCTCTTGTCTTTACCGGCAGGTGTGGAGGAGCCGCTGGGCGTGGAGGTCACAGACAACCGCTCTTCCCTTCCCAGGGCTTGTGAGCGGAGGCGTCGTCCTCACCGTGGATCTGACCATGGACCCTGTGCCCTCACACTGCCTGCCCGTCCTGTCCGGAGACCCCTGCACGCAACCTGGAAACTGCAGTCCTGCGCCGTTTTCCACATGGGAAGATGGAGGCTCCTCTGGGCCTCTGAGCGGACGAGAGCACAACTTCTCTCCTCCACCCTCCACTCCCCCAAGTCCCTCTCTCCAGTGCTCTCGGGTGGGGCGCTGGAGGAGGAGGAGGAGTGTGCATTCACTCGATTGTGCAACCTGGGCCGTTTGCAGGTGTATCAGTAGAATGTGCCCTCAAGCGCCTTCCTGCTCGGGTTCAAATCTCGGCTTTCCCACTTGGCTGTGCAGCTCTGGGCAAGTCACTTAACCCCTCTGAGCCTTAGCGGTCTCAGCTCCTTAATCACAGGTTTGACACTGTAAATGGGGTTAAAATATGTAAAACACAGAAAAGTCGTGGGACGAGTGCCAGGGGATTTTCCTCACCCACCTGGGGCCCAGAGTTTGTCCTACTCCAGGGTTGGGTCAGCCAGGCTCCTGGCTCTTGCCCGGAGAGAAATAAAGTTGGCAATGAATTCTTCCAGAAGGAACAAAAGCATCCGTGAGGCTGGAAAATACACCCCTCTTCTCTGGTGCATTTTAATGAGTGGCCGGCAGATGGCAGGAGCGAGCTATGGACGGGCCAGTGCCTCCAGCCGTGGGGCAGAAGCGGCGGCCCCTGAAAACCTCGTGGGGCCAGTGAGACCGCCCTCCTTTATTTGAGGCTGGAGTCTACACTGGCTCGGCACTGGCCTCGTGGCTGACACAGACAGGGGGCTCGGGGCTCCCACTGTCAGCCTCGTGCAGGAGGACTGGCCACCTCTCTCTGCTCCCTGACCGCAGAGACCTTTCTGGCCGGCGCACCAAGGCCTGGGGACGGGCGAGGTGACAGCGTGTCCCTGTCATGACGTTGGGGGGCGTGGACCATAACTCAAGTCCACAAGGCCAGTTCTGGGGGTGTCACTTCACAGGTATTGACGGAACACAGATTCTGTGCCTGCCCCCTCCCGGGGCTTTGGGGACACGGCATGGAAAGCACATATTAGGTCCACGCCTGACAGGGAGCTCACATTCCAGCCGGAGAGACAGAAAACTGGGGAGGGGTTAGGATAATGTGGGACCCAGCCGGGTGCAGAAGGAAAACCGGATAGAAGAGGCGGCCAGTGGGCTCCGAGGGACTACAGGGGGGCCGGGGAAGGCTGAGCCCAGGAAGGGAGGTCCAGGCAGAGGGAGACCAAGCAAACCCTGGGCGGTGGGGTGGGCTTCCAGGGACCCAGAACTAAAGAAGAGGCCCCGGCGGCTGAGCTGAAAGCCTGAGGGGGAGGGGAGAGGCGCAGGGGTGCGGTCACCTGCAGGCAGGGTCAGGGGTTGGGACCCTGCTCGGGAGAGTGTGAAATTGCCCAAGTGGCCAAATGCAGAGACTTCACATGGTCCAGTCTGGCCGCTGAGCAACGTCACTGGGGTGGGTCCCTGAGCTCACAGACCCCCTCACCCAGCGGCCCCTCCCTCCAGGTGGGTGGGTTGTCCGGGTGCAAAGGTCTTCAAGCCAACTGTCTTGGTGACATCATTCCTCCCGCCAACACTGGGCTCCCGTGGTCGGCTGCCTGTCTCCCCCTACCCCCCCACCATGTATCTGGCTCTCTGCCCGGCCC